>JBAMHX010000025.1:18264714-18279704 GCA_037177515.1 Pseudomugil tenellus | reverse complement strand
ACAATGTCTTGATACCTGCATGTGTTATCACACGTACTTATGTAGTATCAAGGCCCAAAAATGCAACAATGCATTACCAAATTCACATAAGCGTAACTAGTATGTTTTACTACTTGGAGGACAGCCTCCAGCCCCTGTGCTGCTCATAGTTGTTACTGAATTTAAACATTGACAAGTATTCAATAATAGATCTCATACTTTTTTAACTACTGTATTAATTAATATTAATATTTTCTGCTGCCCAATATACCAGTCAAAACAATCTTATATAATTTTACTCTTGTTGATTAATTGAATTGTATATTTGAGTTATGAACCTGTTCATATATTCATTTAAAATATTTCTGAGGTTACCTCTTGCTTTTATTAGAAGATGAAGATTTAGAACTGGTCCATCTGCAGGCTTGTTTCTCGAGCTAGGCCTTACAATTCAAATGTGTGTGAGTCTAAGTGAAAAATGCTGCTTGTTCACCTAAACATTTTGGTTTTAATTCCCGACGTTAAGAGAAATTACTAGTATAAAATTGTCACAAAGAAAGCAGAAAACAAAATAATCCCAAGGACACAGTGTGGTCTTGGTGGGATTGGTGCCTGAAGCAGGTGGTTACTCAGAGACTGCTTAAAATGGTATACTTACACACTCACATATTAATCAGCTACTCGTGTAAAGGCTTAAAAGTCTTACACTCTTGTGCTGGTGGCTACTGAGTTACACTTGAGTATATTAAGGTCAAGACACTCACTCGGGCTGGTATCGATTTATAATGTCAACATTAAGCCCAATACAATCAAGAATAGGAGCGGTGCACACCAGCTGGCACACCCTCAGGGTATGTTCTGTTGTACGTGTGGCATTTCTTTATCACTGGATTTAAGAAAGATAGATCCGTTTTTCTCCTGTAATCTTCTGGGTGAGGGTAGAAAGAACTTCAATTCTCATGGTATGTTTTTATTAGCTTGTTTCTTCTCTCTGTGTGTGCATTTATTCCAAGTTCTGCTGGGAGAAATCTGCAGCTGAATACCACAAAGTTTCAGAGGATAATGCTGGAAAGCCAAAACAATCTCACCAGGAATTTGCACACCAAGTAGAACTTTCCAATTACCCTGGATATATACATTATATAAATTATGTGAGTTTTATCAGTGTTTACTTCTATTCTGAGTTCTTCACTTCATCTTTACCTTTTTCTCCAGGAATAATAAAGTTATCTGATTCTTCTCTGTGCATGTGGATGGGTTAACAGTAAAAAAGCTATATAAGCTTTTTTCTCAGTTTTTTTTTTTTTTACCAAATATCATAGGTTTTGCAGTTGTAGATATTTATCTTAAAATAAATCTTATTTTATGTATTTTATGTAAGGCTGATAGAAAACAAGTAGCATAATGAGATTAATCTTTTAAACTTTTAGAAGGTTCTTTATTTAAGTTAAAAATAAATAAATTCCAACCAGCTCAACTTTAACCTATTGGGATGTTAATAAATACTGCAACATTTTTTTGCCAGATAAAATTCTTTCTGAAACAAACAACTTTACTTCTGATGTAGTTTGACGAGTGTAAGACTGTATTTCTTGTGGTTGTACTGAAGTATTTTAGTTGACTGGACTTTAAAAGCAAATTGAGTATCTATGTATTTTTATTTTTTAAGAATTTGGAGAATTTGTTTGAGTTTGAATGTTTAATGTAAAATCACACGTGTCACAAGCAACACTGTGAGCGTGATTTTTCATCAGTCATGCGCTTCGGATCTTTCTTGTAACTTGTTAAAGGTCTGGGATTGCAGGTTGTTATAGTTGTAGCTGGAATAAGATACTAAATTATTTACTAATTGTTTGGTATTTGCTCAATGAATAATCCATCTCACTGTCCTTTTCTGTGATTTCATGATTTTGTTTTGCTCTGCTACCAAAGCAGTGATTCAATAATAAATTAAATATCTGATCTTATTTAGTTCCTGTTTATTTTTCATCTCAAGTTTATTCCTTCATATCTCTTCTGACAGCAGCCTCACAGTTACATGGTCACAGAGACTACATCCATATTTTATTAGCATGCCAGACCACAAGATGGGGAGTTTCTGAGATGTCATGAAAATCAGTTTTCAGCAACTTGACATCATGAAGAAGCTTTCTGACCTGGCTGCAACCCATCAAATTTGAGAAAATTCTTAAGGAATTTAAAGATTTTGTACATCATCATATATGAGCAGCAGCTTGCATGGCAACAAGAAAATCACAGGTTTTAATAAATAAGCTAACAAATACTGCATTTTCATACTCATCTGGATAACCATTAGACCTGGAAGGCATCTGTTAATCGTGTTGCTCTGGAACAAGATAATATTTCTGCTGTATTTTTTGCAAACTATTTGAATATTTGTGGCTGTTTTTTTGCATTGTTGATTAAATCATTGAGTGTAAAAAATAAAAAGAAATTGAGAAAGATATGACAAGTATGACAATTAGACTCCTTTTACCAGCTTTTTCCCTCCGAGGATTAATAAATTATCTATTATTATTATTATTATTCACTTCAAAGGTTTATAACTGTATCGTCTCTTTCAGAACTTTTCTTTCTAAGTTTTTCTAAGTGCTTAAAATAAAAAAAACAAATACTATGGTTTGAATGCGAGTACTTTTCTGTTTATGTATGGCTAAATAAAGCATGTCTGAACAATCAGTGTGAGGTCAATCAATCAATTTTATCATACCAACACATAGTTGTGCATAAAAAGCACAAAACGGTTCAAATAGACAACTGCAGATTCAGTTCAACCTCAACTTTTAATTCATTCCGGAATGTTTTTACATCTCGCTTTTTCTGAGCTTTTTCGTTTTTCTGTTAATTTAATGTCACTGAAGCCTAATGGGAGTTTGTGCAAGTGACCAGTGTCAAGGACATGTTTAGTGTATTATAACATATCCTACTGATCAACAAAAGAGGCTTAAACGTACATTTATCAAAATGTATTTAGGATCTAATGTGGAGTAAATAACACAATATTTATTCACTTCATAAATTTTGATCATTTCTTAAAATATTGTTTATGTAAAATGATGGGAAGTTTTCTCCCCTCATATTGGGTTTTATGCAAAAAGGCCACAAATGTCCTCCCTGGTGTTGGTCTCTTGCATGAACATACACTGTGGCTGGCTCCTTAAAACAAACAGCAATGGGACATCTTTCATCATATAGCTTTTTGTTTAACCTATTGTTAGTACACCAGTTTTGGTCTGTAAATCAGACAAATTTGCATTCAGCAAGTCCAGTCAGTTCCACAATCTGACCACAGTGTTGAGCTGTTTCCTTCAGTTTCAGTCAGTGAGGTTCAGTAGCCAGTAAGTCACAGTGAAAGGCACATTCAGGAAGGCTTAGGCAGCCAGCAGGCACATTATCAGGACACTGGGTGCGTTAGATTTTGGGCCTCCATCCCTGTATGAATTGGGTGATTTTGGTCACATGGAGTCGGCTCAGGTGGAAGTCATGTGACAGGATGTCCTCAGTGAGCTGCACCAGGAAGCTGCCGTCGATTCGCTCCCTCTGAAACACGGCCACCGCCGCCTCTGGCAGGCCAATAAACCGTAGGCACGCTGACACCTCCTCCAGCGACAGCGCAGACAGGTCAGCAGGAGGCCGCCAGGTGGAGTCAGGGGGGGAGGAAAGTCCTTCAGTCACTCCTGTTGTTGCCCCACCACCCTCTGCCCCTCTGGAGGAATCGGTTGTTGGACTGGCAGCAGGCTCTGGTGAGGGGCAAGGGGACTGGCGGTTGAAGGGGTTCAACGCACCAAAGGGAGCAAATCGACTTTGTGGGGGTGGCGGCTTGAGTCGGGGTCCATAGGGAGAAAAGGAATCCGCCCATGGCTCTGCCCAGGTGGCCTGTGCAGGCTGAGGGTTTGCTGTGTTGTCTGCAGGGAGGGCAGAAACTGGTTCAGGACTGGCTGGAGTAGGAGCGGGACAATCTGCCCAGGAACACGGGTAACAGTAGAGCGTGGCGTCTGGAGAGGGTGAACAGCTGTGACCAAGCAGGACAAAATTATATTAACAATTTTAATTCAAAGTGGGATTTAAAAAACAAAACAAAAATAAACAAATATCTAGTCTCCTAAGACTGACACGGAGCTGTCGGGATTCATCCTGCTTCCTGTCTTCTGTCTCATCATCAGTACCACTGGAAGCTATGCATTCTCAAGCTGTCACTCTGCATCTGTGTTTAATGTTTTGTGCTTTAGATCATTAACTTTTCCAAATCTGTAAATATTCCATTAACTGGTCCTTGTAGTGTAGGTTGGTCTTGCTGTTTATCTGCCCAAACGATGCTGTTTTACATATGATCTAAACTCATCACTTTGACTCACACACAAACATGAAGCAAACTGTTGATTTAGGTGTTGTATTATTTATTCAACTGCTTCTCTGGTGGAATTTTTTTTATAGATTTTTTGCTGTTTAAATTTTTTTAGTAACACCAGATTCTAAATGTAAATGCCTAAAGTGTATTTGGTAAATGTTAATTTCTCACATCAAATGCATTTAATGTACAGTTAAAGTGGATTAAATGACAGATAAAGCAATAGAAATGTATCAACATAAAGAAGGATAAGGCTGCTGAAATCTGATTACTGTAGCTGTAACCAGATTAACTCAAAGAAAAAGCTCAAATCATCACTAGTTATCTTCATATAACAATACAAGCAGAAATGTGACGAAAAAACTCATTCAATTCTAAAAATGGGGATTACAAGAAATTATTTGAAAAGACTTTTTTTAAAAAATATTTAAAGTTCTATACCTGTATAAATAAATGAACAAAAATGCATTTTTAAAATTTTTTCATCATTTATATATTTACTTATCACTGAATGTAACTCCTCATTTATTTATTTTATTTGTTTTTCTTCTTAATTTTAAAGGCAACATTGAAAAAAAACCCATTTCTTTTTTATGTGGGTCAGAACTATATTTAGAGTTTGTTTTACATATCTTTTATGTACCGGTAATGGTAACAAAAAAAAACTCCAGATATTTCCTATCCAACAGTTGGGTTATGGATTTAAGATTGAACCTCTTCATTCTTGTGGTATTAAGGATGACTGGTTCGTGTCTGGTTGCGAGAAAACGTCACAGTACCTGTTATGCAGTCCAGAGGAGTAGAAGGAGAGGTTTGGTCTCGGGGAGGTGGAGGTTTTGGGAAAGCGAGGCGGAACAGGAGGACTGGGGGCCGGACTGGAGATGGAGCCTCCTTTAGAACAGCGAGGGGGAACTGGAGGGGCAATCAAGTAGCGACACTCCTCTCTCACCTACGCAAACACACACACGCATAATAATAACACACACGCATCAGCAGAAAAGTTAACACTTTAAGCTTCTCAGGAGGTTTTTATGTGTGTGTGCTTTGTTTGGTAAATGTCAA
This sequence comes from Pseudomugil tenellus, assembly GCA_037177515.1. Lineage (NCBI taxonomy): Eukaryota > Metazoa > Chordata > Actinopteri > Atheriniformes > Pseudomugilidae > Pseudomugil > Pseudomugil tenellus. Next base: position 18,274,294 of record JBAMHX010000025.1, on the reverse strand, counting down.
ACTTAGTGACCTTTACACCTCAAACAAAACTTTCCCACACACAGAAGCCTAAAACACACACACACACACACACGCGCACAGTTCCTTGGCAGGCTAAATATCAGGGGATGAAGAACGCAGTGCAACAGGGTATAATCCAGTCGCTGTGCAGATGTCTACACCCACACAACCTTCTGAAAGGGAAAGTCAAGAACACAAAACAAAAACATGATAATGAGGCCCTTTCAAGCACCAAATACACAAACAGATGAAAACTAATCTGTGGGAACAACACAATAATAGAAAAGTAAACAGTTCAGCTACAGTTTAGTTTGCAGATTTAAGCTGAACATGAGAAGCTTTAGCAGCTTGAATTCTTTCTCCAGCATATAACCAAATCAGGTTTTAAACAATTAAACTGCGTATAAAAAGTAACTTTAATCAGACAAATGATAAAAAATCTATTACTTTGATTTGTGCATAGTTAAGAATATATTCTTCAGCCAAACAATAAATATTAATTATTACTAAAAAAATAAAAGATGCTGAAACTTTCTTTACATATTTTATGTTTTTAAGTTCTGAGCGACAGATTCTGAATTAATTTTGAACAATTATAAGCAGGAGGATAAAACCATTTTTGTATATTTTGTTTTCACTGAACATTTTTTTTATATTGACTAAAATAAATTTATATAATATAAAAAAATGAAAAATCAATGAAAAAGCCAGAATTTCCCATAAAAAGGCCTTTAAAAAACTGTGAAATCCAACAGAAAAGTAAATAGAGGAAATCATTCCATAAAGACCGGATTAACGTCTCATAATTTAAGCATGTATGGGTAAAAGGCTCTTTGTCCTTTAGAAAATAAAAAATATATCAGCTTATAAAACCAGATAACTGCAATAAAACACGTTTGGCTTGCTGTTGGAGAATGCAAGCCCACAACGATCACTTAATTTTCTTTCCAATAATAAGTATAGTTATCGTAAACTCGTCAGTAGATAGCTTCTTTTTAGGGGCCAAATGAACATCCTACTTTTGCCATATTACTAGTTTTGGATCATATGTCAGTTATTTTTAAGTCTTGCCACAATTCATTTTGCCGGTAATCATAGATGTCAGTCGTTAGAAAATAACTACTAAAACGACCGTTATCCGCGTTGTTTCTTGTCAGTTTGTTGGCACACACTTGACTGACTGTCCTCAGGTCTCTGTATCGGACATTTCCGTTATATGCATGTTTTGTTTGGTAAAGTTAGAATGCAAACAGACCTTACGATGCATTTTATACACTACCAGTCAATAGTTTGGACATACTTTCCCTTTGACTGGTAGTGTATATTTTCCTGGATTAGTTTATATTAAAAGCCTGTTATTCTTTGTAAGGGTTCGGTTAATCATTTGGCATATTGTAGTGGAATACAATAAATAACCAGATAGGATAAATAGCTAATCACAGCTAGACAATAAATGAACAGTGTTGTCACTGAAAAACAACACACCTTAAAAGTTTTGACAGTGCCAGTGTATGGTCCCTTTGATACAAAATGAATAATAAGCTGATCAACCAGTAACTGCTTAATGTAGCAGGATGTTCTTAAAAAGTCATTTAAAATTACTTTAAAATTATAGTACTTATGTGAATCCTGATATAAAAACTGCATATTCATTCTGAGTGAGATCTGATTGTTGTTACTGAGGAAAATCATGTGTTGTCTGCACTCAAGTACTGTTCCTGTAATGAGTGATAAATTAAAAGGGGGGGGGGGGGGGGAGGGGGGTGATCACTGATGTGGACAAACCATTTGCATGAGTCGCTGTAAGTAAATAAATTAACACTAAAACCTTCCTAGTCACCAATTTTCAAACTATGTTGACATTTATAGAGGGGGCATCTTCCTCCATGACAGAACCAGTGAATCCACCTGTTCTAGTACATTACGACCTGAAACCTTACTGTGACACTATGTTGTTTTCACTTGTCACCCTTCTGTAGTATTTGTGTGTTCTTCACATGGATGGAGTGTACAGCAGCCTTTCCTGGAAGTCGTTGTTTGTGTATGTCAGTGAGGGTTAAGAGCTGTTGCACATGAATAATTCAAGCCAGGAAGTCTGACTTCTAAAAGCCAGATGCTGCTGTGGACAGATAAGAAGGACACGAGACAGAATGACAGCGGAAAGGAGAAAAGATGAAGACTGGAACTCACAGCATCAGATTTTGGAGGTACAGGTGGAGGAGTAGACACTCTTGCCACCATGGTACCAAGAGAACCATCCAATGAGGAAGACGAATGGAATGATATAAGGTTTGGTTCTTTTCCCAAGCCCTCTGCATTCTGATTGGTCCAGAGTTCCTCATACGGGATCTCCTCACTGGTCCTCATTTCCTCCTCAGTCCACTCAGGGGTCACATATTCCCTCTCCTCGCCTGGTACCTCCCCCATCCTGTCTCCAAGAGAGTCCCTGCAGCGCTGTGACATGCTGTCTGACACCCCACCAACGTACCCACACATTGAGAGGCGCTGCAGTGCTGGAGCCAGAGAGTCCTGGCCTGACACACACATCCGAGAGCGCCGTGGGCTTACGCACTCCTCTGTCATACACTCCAACTCTGGCCGAGTTTCTCGAACTGCTCGAGAGTATGCGTCCGGGTCGAAGGCGTACCGCAGCAGAAGGTTCTCCAGCACTGCTGTGTGAACGGATGCTTCTGCCGCATTAAAGCGAGGCATGCAGCGCAGCAGCAAGAAGTGTGAAGGGGAGACTTCCTGATGGCGGAGGACCATGCAGAGCACCACCGTCTTACTGACAATGTTGAGCAGCTTGTAGCGATGGCCCTCTCGCACCGCGTGGCGATCGTAAGGGTTCCGCGGCGGCCGTGATGGCACAGATACATTGACGGGCAGGCGAACTCTCTCAATTATGCTGCGCACTGTGTGCTCCCCTCCCAGCATGCCTTGCTCCAGGGGAGAACGTGTGCAGAAGCGTCCACGGCAGCCAAACGGGAGGCTGACACTCTGGTTGGTGCGATGGTTCATACACACCAGGCAGGGAGTTTTACCTGACGAAACACAGAAACACCTTGTATTTAACAGGATTAAGAAGCGTTTGACAGAATAGCCCTCATGTTTGTTACATACTGATAGGGCTGTAAGAAAATATTGATATATCGCAATATTTTTTAGAGACAATATATCGATATGCAAAAGAACTGTATTGATCTTTTTATGAGCATATTTTTTACATATTTGCATTTTTTTTACTCATTTTTTTGTTTGTTTTTCTTATTTTTCTTTTTTTTACATTTACTAAGTTGGGCATTTACTCGGCTGTGAGTTTTCTTACTATTAAATTCTGATAAAGAAAAATAGCAATTTATCGCCTTGTTTATTTAATATATTGCAATATATTATATCGATACTCCTGTATTCGTATCGCCAGATTCTAGCTGTACACACCCCTACATGCTAATAATTGCTGACTGTAAACAGCATCAAGTGATGCTCCCTGTTACACTTTGGGTAATAAAAGATACTTGACAAATAAACATCCAAATATTAAAATACAGTTAATTGGGCCATCTGCACTCCTACACAGTCAAAACTGAACAAAATGTAAAAGAATGATCTGAACATCTGAAACAAGCGACGCTTGTGTCATATTGTGGCCTACTTTCTGAAAATCTCTTTATTTTGGACATTGCAATAACACAATGACTAGTAATACACAAATGAGCACTTCAGTATATGGTGCAATTGCAAATGTATAAAACAGGAATGTGTTTTTATTTGTGAGTTTGTAGAAGCTAGTAGTTCTGGATAAGAACAAAAGCAAAACTTCCTCTAAACCAGGCGTGTCCAGAGTCAGTCCTCAAGTACTAATATTGTACATAATGGAACATTATCCCTTTCAGAATGAAAGGAACTTGTATAAAAACCTAAACTTAGCAGACAGATGAGAATCGCTTTCCCAGCATCCATGCTACATAGCTCTACATTTCTTCCTTTATACTTATTTAAGGAAGAACAGCTAGTATCTGATAGTACTCTTATCCTCATCCTCATTATAATTTTATCATAATCTGTGTTATGATTGACTCTCAGATATTTAAGGTTTGTTGTTGCAACATCTGTATGTCTTCCCACACACATCATGCAACTCTGGTAGATGAGAAAGTTGATTCAGGAGATGCTGGGATTGAACCTGGTTTATCTTGTAGGAAAGACATGAACTGCTAACTTTCTCTGCTCCAACTTCCTCCCAGCCTGCTAGTGTGTCACTCCAGTGTCTCTCTCTCTCTCCCGCTCTCTAGTTTAACCTTAAAGGGGACATGCTGTTTTTTTAACCCAGCGCTGTTAACAGCAGTAAGTTTCAGTGCAATGGTCCATCGTTTCCACTGTAGTTTGTACAGTTGCTGAGTTTAGCTTGGACTAAATAAAAGCTGTGTCTGCTGTATAGCTATTTGACATGGGCCTGATAGCTGGTTTAACTTTTTCTTACTGCACTAAAGAGCCAGAAGTTATCAGGTATTTACGTGAAATGATTTTACTGTCCTGTTTCCCGTTTTGCTAAACGCTTCCAGTGTTTTCCTGCTTCTATTTTTCATTTTTATAAATTTGTTAGAGGTTTTCCCAAAAACAATCACTTTCCTAGTTTAAACTTTTAACATGATGTCATTTCACGATTTTCTATTTAAATTATGGTTTAATGATCTGCATTTATTTTGATTTTATCTTTATATTTTACATAAAACCCCACCTTTTGTCATGGAATTGACCTGTAATAAACCTATAAACCTGAGATTTAAGAAAAGAGAATATTTATCCTTTCACCCAGATAATAAACTTCAGAAATTCTCCTTTTTAGGAGCATTATCTTTCCTTCATTTGCAGATTTCTTATGAAATGCCTATGAACTCCACAGTTAGACTTTACTTACTTCTAGGAGTCTTTCCGAGTCGTCTGAGGAGCGCGCTTAGTCCTGTCTTTTCCTTTGGCGGCGTGGCACAGAGAAGCTCTGCCTTCCCCATGAGTGACAGCTCATCTCCAGCCTGGAGAGTGAAGCTATAGGGTTCACTGTCCTCACTGAACTCTCCTGAGACCACCTGCAGCACACACACATGCATGTAAATGTGCACATAAAGTGCATGACAGAATAATTTATGCTAACCTTGACACTAAAAGTGATTGTCTCCATGACAAAGACCCGATCAGGGAAGACACTAGCCACTTCCTCCACACTGGAGAAATACTGGACCGGATCCCTGACGTCTCGGTCTTCATCCAACAACTTGAACTTCCCTATAGAGGGGACAGGGTTGATGGAGGAGGAAAGAAGGACACATGATAATGGTTAATAAATGGGTAAAGAAACAGAGGCAGGAGGAAATTACAGAACGAAGCAGGCAATAAAAGAAGCAGAAAACATATGCTGAAAAATAAGAAGATGGAAAATGCAAATGGAAGAAGCGAAGGAAGCAAAGAAAAAGATGAAAGAAAAGAGGAAAGGTTGTGTCTCACTATAGACACAAACATCTGGAGTAGACTATGTTTGTACTGGAAGAATATAAAGACACCTCGCTGACCTATGACCTGGCACCAACTCTAAGCCAATCGACATCCGACTGGGTTGGCATGGCAACTAATAAAAGACCCCCATTCTCACGCAGAGCAGAGACACATCACCATGGAGACACCCGCACATACAACTCTCTCTCTTTGACCCACTCTTTCCCCTTTTTTCATCCCCTCCACTGTGTAAATCTTTCTCTCACACACAGTTGAGACGTTTAATCTACTAACATTTTTGGGGTTTATGCCACTTTCTGATGATGCAAAGAAGCCTTTAGAGAAAGCCCAGCATCCTCCAAACAGGACTCGCATCATTCGCCGGGTGCAGTTGCCCACAACACTTGGAACATCTTCCTCTAGCTCACAGTGTCTGGTTTGTGCAGGAACGATAGATAAGAAAGTTTGTTTTCTGTATTAATCTGGGAGGCTGAGCAGAATGCCAAACTCCTCCACCCTCTAAGCCAGCACCTCCTTCCTTCTCTCAATTCAAACACAACCCCCAGGACGAGGAGCTTCCATCCACCAAACAATGCAAGCAAGAGCTCCTTTTTTAACATAACCCACCACCTCCCTTTTCCCTGAAATGCGACGAGCCAAGAAGCTTGAAATAAAAGCATTGTTTACCAGCAAGTAAAGAAAACTCCCGCTGAATCCTGGAGATTCTTACAAGTCATGGTAGAAGCAAGAGTCTAAATGCTGCTGACAAACAACAAATATGTGACTCCATATTAACAAATAAAAAAAAAACAGTGAGGTTTAAAGCTCAAGGTGCTACTTCCATTTTTAGAGAGAAGGTACGTCAACTGCTTCCTAAACTGGAAACCAATCTATAGCCAAAGATCCAGTTTTTCTGTCATCCATTCCTCTCTCCACTGGGCATCGCTCCCTTCCTCAGAGAGGATGAGAAGGAGGGAGGCATCCTGTAGCCAATCCCCAGGGGTAAACCTATACTGCTCTCATCCTAAGCTTATTTAGACTTCCTGCATGAAGTCATCACACAGACATGAGCTCATCAGTGGCGATGACCTTTACAGGCTAAAACACCTGTCGTATCTAAAGGTATCAAAAGTTTCCCAAACGGATTTTTTTTCCTCACAAAATGTGTATTAATATAAATATAAATGCTTTTATTTTAAACCAAAGCAACACAGAGACATTCCTGTCCTTACATATGTACAGATTTAACCTTGTAAAGCCAAAAGTATTTGACACATGCAGTTTCAAAGACATTTTGCATCACTTTATGGTAGAAACTTTATTCAAAACACTGTTGTACACCATATGATACTGGTCTCCTGCTGGTGAAAACCAGAAAGCAAAGATTATGCAACAATTATTTTGACCTATCACATAGTAATAAATGGTAAAAATACTAAAAGATAAATTGTAATTTTTTTCCAGATTTTGTTACAGGGTCTAATAAAGACTTTACATTTAAAATCTTTGACTTTACTGTCCTGTTTTCTTAGGTTGGGCTTCAGAGAGTAAAGAATTCATGTTTTTAATCAAGTTTTTACTCTCATATGAACAGATGCAGAAATCGACTGCAACATGGCCGCAAATCCCACTTAATATAATCAAAGAAAGTTCAGTTGTTCCTGTCAGTTTTGACTTTAATGTTGTAAAGAAGAGAGGAGGAAGAGAGACCAAAGCAAGAAGAAATATGAAAACATAGAGCATGTCATGTAGCATGCCTCTGAGGAGAGGTTTACCCATTGTCACAGCCTGACACTACAGTTGTTTAACTGTAAAACATACATTCTGCCGTTTATGAAAAGAGCTAAAATTTAGTATAATTGTTGTTATTCTTTTTGCTGCATTTATTATTGCATTTCTTTTTTTGTTTTTTTTTATTAATTTTTCTTTTTGTTATGAATTTATTACTGCATTTCTTTTTCTTCTTTTTTAATATTTTCTTTCTTTTTTCTTTTTTATTTATTTTTTACTGTATTTCTTACAATGAGTCTCTTGTTACTCAGGATATTACATCTGTTGCTTTTATTGGACAGCTCCTGTTTACATAAAACACATCTCTTCTAGTTATATGTATTATTTGTTGCGCAACACTCGCTGTTATATGCTATTAAAGTTAAACCGGAAAGTCTAAGATGACAATGATGTCAGCATCCCCCTCCCTGCCAAATATTCCTTCTTTCTTTCGAAAAAGGAGCCTGAAAGGCGGCGGGAGTGTGAAGTGACATCAGCACTCCATCAGTGGAGGAAGCATCAGATAGGCAGCATTAAGATCCAGTTACACAGTGAATAATGTGACTGGTCTGAGGCGGCAGAATGGGATTGTGCAGATGAGCTCCGGTGAGGTCATACTGACTAGACTCATTCAGCAGGAAGACAGACCGTGATTCAATGGGCAGGAGGAGTCAGGAGAGGTCACATGGATGCCTGAATGGAGGTGGAGTAGTAAGCGTGTTTATGGGTTGATGTCAGGGTGTAATTAATGTGAATATAACATTATAGAATTGTGACCTTTTAAGCAGGATTTCTCTTCATCGTAATAATTCCAAATTTGGCAGATAGTATTAGTCTGTTCTGTAAGACAACATTATTGCAAAATGCCATTATCGGCAAACACGGGCTGATGGCTGCTAACATTTCATCGCCTTCTTTCTGGGGCTCTTAGTCTTCAGGTGGATGTTTGTAGGTAGATCTGTTTAAAAGCTGTTGTAGTTTTGCACGCAAGATAAGATTTAAAACCAAATCCTCTCATTGGCAGCACCTTTGGATTGGAAGTTTAGCAATAACGATGCTTTCACAGACCAGTATGTTTCCTACACAATGTGCACCGATGCGCTGTTACACCAGTATGGCTTTTGCTGTGATTCCCACGTGGGCTCTTTTATTTTACCTAAATAACACAGCATCTATGGTTTTATTTTTTTTTAGCTCTTAAACCATAATTGAGATTTATCCCTTTTTCTCAACATTGCTATGTTCTGGACAGAAAAGGTTTACAGATCTTGTTTTTTCTCTCCTATACTATGTTTTTTACCAACTGCTACTACATGAAGACATGGACATCATGGCAAACTAGAACCTTGTTATTTATAAACAGGAATTTCTTTCAATTCAGAGAAATCTCATAATGATTTTCTTAACTCATAGATTATTAAATCTTTACATTTTTTGCAGGTTTCTGCTGATTTTTTTTTTTTTTTACTGTCCAACTAGTTTCCCAAGCGGTCTTTCACCATATAACAATCTTTCTCCATCAGTACTTCAGAACAGCCTCTCTGGGGATTCTCTAGTTGCCAATTACCCCATGAGTTTTTAGATGCTTCAGAGGGGAATTTTTAGTATTACACAACTTTTCAAGTCTTAATCGCCCCTCTCCAAACTCCAAAATTATATTATAGTATATTTTCAAAAATGAGAAATAAATACTGCAAACAATGCAACCTGACTGGCTTCATATTATGATTAAAACTGCTCCTATATATGTTTAGATCTATACAATGTGAAAAATTTATGATGCAGATACATTTATTTTACTTATGGCTGGGATATTTTATCAAACTGAAATATTCTAGATGACTTTTGTACTTTATTTTACACACTGGCAGAGTGCATGTAATCCATATGTCTCTACTGATTGCATAAATGCTGCAAAAACAAGCAAAATACTTTACATGGTTATATTAATAGCACAAACAGAATGCGGAGGGCAGCCATTGCTGTTGTTGTCACGCTGTTTGCGGGTGTAAACAGGACCTGAATGCGTGATAATGTGGGATTCATGTTGGGACTTTGTGGTGATCACTGTGAATACTCTTTAAACTACCCATTTACTATTTGAACCTTATGAATGCTGGCAATAACCTCATTATTATTTCACTGGGGATTCTACTGTACATTGCCTGAAATAAAGAAGATAATTAGATATTTTTAATATCTATATGTGCCTCTTATGTTTAAATAAAGAAGATAATTAACTCTTTATTGCCTGAAATAAAGAAGATAATTAGATATTTTTAATATCTATATGTGCCTCTTATGTTTAAATAAAGAAGATAAT
>JBAMHX010000025.1:18253532-18264614 GCA_037177515.1 Pseudomugil tenellus | reverse complement strand
TAAATCTTTATTGCCTGAAATAAAGAAGATAATTAGATATTTTTAATATCTATATGCGCCTCTTATGTATAAGCGGCAGGACGAAAGCCGCATTGAAAAAAAGGAGAGTGGGGAGTTAGTTTTACCCATCATTTGCAGTATAAAATGAATAGTTTAGACACGGTAAGTAAAACTGTTGAATGTTCTCTGGCTGTCAGCTGAGCTTCGACTAACACAAACAGATACGAAGGCTTAGTGTTTCTCCAGGGCGCTGTGGTTTGAAGCTGGGATTACCCTGTGATTCATCAAGCTGTTAACCAAATAATCCAATAAAAAGTCAGTAGTCTCGAGCAAATTAAATGAAAAACGCCAATGCTAGTTTTGAAAGACATGTCAACGCAAATAACAACAATACTTTTCAGTATCAGCGGATCGGCTCCCAGACACTTTGTCTTGCTTACTTTCAAAGAGACAGAAAATCCCCACCAGAAATAGAACAAGTGGAATATGTTGACCTTTAAAAATGTGTATTTACGTTTACCCCCAGAGGGATTTGGTCACTTAAGGGGGGAAATTGGTATTTTTAGAACTAGGAAAAGTTTTTGACTGGCTACTAAGTAACTTTTGTCTGTGATTATCTTGCACATTATTAATGCATAACCCTCCAAATGGGAATGCTGACTATATTTGTGTTTATGTGTTTGTGCTCACCCTGGTACTGCAGCGGAATGTCGATCTTGGGTCCGATTACGTAGTGTCCCTCCTCTAAGCTGTGGGCTGTCACTGTGGTCCACTGACGGCAAGAGTGTAAGAGCACCACATCCTCTTCTGTCAAACCCTCCACACATTCACCTACAAAATGCAAACCAACAATTGTGTGACTTTAAAACACATAAAACGTATGCAACCTTTGAAGTAATGAAACTAGTTGTTCATTTCTCTAGTTAGACTAATGGAAAATCCTTAAAGGAATCTAACAATCTTGCACGCTTGCACTCAGGATTCAGTATTCATAATTACCACTATCAGTGATGTTAACAAACCCCAAACCTACTCGTCAGGACCATGCTATGCAGCTGGCAGCCTACTATTACTCAGCCCTCCTACACACACACACAAACACACAGCTCTCCAGCTTTCACAAGAATAGAGGCATCGATTTCTGCTGATAGCAGAGTGGTACAATTCAATCACACAGCACACACATTGTTTTTACTCGCAATCCTTAAATTGTAATAATTATGCTGATGGATGTCTGAATACAAACACAAGACAGGGAAAGGCTTTAAGTGGGGATCGTTTTCTCTTGGGCGTTCGGATTGTTGCCACTGTAGGCTTTCTGGCCTGTAATGTTCAAATGTTTTGTTGCTAAATACACACTATAACTTAGGTTTACGATTAAAATGAGATACTTTTCACCAATTGTCATGCGGAACAACACTAGGACTCAGATTTAAACTATTCAACAATGATGGGAATAGTTTATTCTGCAATCACAGATTACTCTGCTTGCATGCTGTAACTACACAGATGCATGATGTGTGTGAGCATTTCATTTGTGGAGCCAAATGTACTTGTCACCATGCAATAAGTAAAGCAACTAGTTAATTAACATCATGTAGTCTGGAGCATTCATCATGTTGCAGGAAAGTCCCCATTAAATTACATCTTCACACACATGCCACTGAGCTTCAGTTCCTGCATAAAGATCATCTCTGTTGTTGTTTATTGATGTTAACATGAAAAGAAGGAAGGATAGTTTAGTTGTTGTATTCGTACCATGCTGTAAATGATTAACTACAATCTGGTTTGGCTGTGGCATCTGTAGCTGTAGCTACAGCGCAGTAAATATACACCCATTGGCGATCTGACTATTACAAACCAGCGCGCCTTTACGCGTAAGGTGCGTAATTTTCCCGGGAATATGACATGGTTTGGGTACGCGTCTTTGTCCATCAGTGGAAAGTTGGAGGTGTGCCTCCTTCGTTGCTGCTCGTTAGTATTCACTACATTCACCGACAGATTACAGCATTTACATATGAATAGTATTGAGCAGCACTTCAGCAGCACAACAGACACTTTGTGGCTTTCCGGGCCTCCTGGACTGGAACAACTTTGGCCGTGACACCCATCATCCGTTCCCAAAGAGAAGACACCAGATCTGGTGAAGAAAGGTTTTTATCCTGGCAGCAAAATGTGTGGCGGGAAAACTGTCACTGCTGCCAAAATATTAACTCAAATTTGTTGAAGAAAGTCAAAATTACGCAAAGAAGTGAAATAGGAAGTCTGCAAGAGCAGAAACAAGCTAGCCAAATTTAACCAAGATTATAACGGAAGTAAGGCTGAGGAAGTTTCACAATAAACACACTTAGTTGGACCGTAGGAGAGGTTTTACAATAGTATTTGATACAGAATGATTCAAAACTTGCAATCGAGATAATTAGTCATTAATTCTCTTAAGCTATAAAGAGGAAGACGATCATCACTCTCGTTAGTAGGCTAATCAGATTAGTCTAAACAAATGAAATCCTATACCAATTTAGTAAAATAAAATTAAAACCGCGTCCGAAGTTTCCGATTCTTAGTTTATTTAAAAGCTAAAATTTGGATAAGGACCTTTAAAAATGTGTTTTTAAAATTAAACGTGGAGGGACCATAGATCAACATTTTAAGTGGTTAAGTAATAGTATTCATGTTTTCTTTAAAGTATTTTACAAATAGAGTCTAAGGTTACTTGATGAGTTTATTTCTTTTAAAAGAACTATGCACCTTAGCAAACACATACATGTAAATGTACACAATTGTAGTAAATCTAATTTCCATCTTTAGTCTTTAGTCTGCTATTTTTCTGCTATTTGTGTGATGTTTTATGTGAAGTGATGAATGATTGTACATATCTGCTGCAAACTAAAGTCTAAAGTGAAGTTAAAGTCTACAGATAGGTTATAATAATAATGTGTCTCCAACTTATTCAATTCAAACTATTATTTACCTTTGAAATGTTGAAACCTTCAGATCTTTTCGCAATTTAATTTGAAAGTCATTCCCGGAAGTAGTTTACTGTTCCTGATAATCTTGACACAGATGAAAATTTTAATGTATTATTTGGTTAAACGTATATATCCATATTTATAATCTTGCAACATTTTGCTGACATACTTTAAAAAGAGATGTCGGTGTAACTTTTCCCGGCCGTAATATCACATTTGTGATTTATTCCTGCGGTATCTAAACCATAGTGGAAGTGAAGTGTCAGAGTAAGCTAACAGTTGTAATAAGGTATGAAGTTTTAAACGGTTTCTTTGCAATTGAAGCACCTAGGAGGAGGTTGTCCTTACCGTGAGCCAAACGGACCAAAGTGGGCAGACGGAACTTACTGACCACCGCGTCCAGCGGCAGCGCCAACGGGCTCCAGGTAATCCCCGACAGGCTCGCGGACAGCTTCTCCATCCTGCCGGGTCATCACGGTACCGGAGATAAAAGTGATGATGAAGGTAAAGATGTTGCCGTGAGTTGTGACGGTAGCGATAAAGTAGCGGACGGTGAGGGTGAAGGTGGTATTATGGCTAAGAGTTTCGCCATGTTTGAATGTAGAAGCGAGTCAGCGTAGTCACAGTCGGTGCGCAAGAGCGAGGGGAGGGTGCGCGAGCCCCTCTCGTTCGCTTTCCATCTCTGTCACCCAGTCTCTGTCTACCACCCACACATGTGCAAGTGAGCTGAAAATCAAGTCAAACATTGAATAAGGCTAATAGTGTTTGACATAGCAGAAAAGTAGGAGACAGGTTGCGGAGAAGTTCCACATTTTCCTCAGACGTTCTGGTTAAGAAGCACCTCTAGCAGCAGAATTTTTAAAGTTAAGCCATAACAATAATAATAAAAAAAAAATCGGTCAGTTTTGAATATATACAATCCAGTTATTTTAAGTAGTTTAGTAGGAAAACTCTAAAACACAAATAAGAACCAAACACAGTGGTTTGGATTTAACTGAAATACAACATAAACATTTACATCAGAAGCATTGTGATAAAATAAGATATGCAGTTTGTTTCAGTTCCAACAGGTTCATGTTTATCTCTTTGCATCTGTTTTAGAGTCTTTCCTAATCAGTTCAGACCAGTTATGGAAGCAAATGTACCTGCGTGGTATAGGATTTCAGCTGCTGAGCAGTTTGGCCTCCATTGTTGTCATTTTAGTTCACAATGAGCTAATGTGTTCAGGACCTTCCAGGTTTGGACAACAACCAGCTCAGCTCTGCATAGAGCTGCTACTATCTGATAAACATTCTTCTTTTACAGATGATTTGAGTTTTTCCCCAAATAATTTGTTATCAGGTGATGACCCCTTCACTTCCTATCTCCATTATGTTGCTGACTGTTTGCAAAGTTACTTATTAGCTGTGTGCAAGCAGCGTTGCACAACTTCTCAAATATTTTGTTGATCGTCTGCCTACTTTGTTTAAAAAAAACCTCCTGCAATTAAACACAGCATTTTCAATATAATTATAAGTAAATTCAGTTTTTAAGGGGTTTGAATACTATTAGCAGAAGTAATCCAGTGGTATGAACATGTATCAAATGATTTAAAATGATTAAAACAGATTGTTTAATTTACATGTGGAACAAATATGAAAACTCCAGTCCTACAAAAGCACTAGTGAAGGGAAAAAGACTGAGTTAAACATGACTGAAAATGAATATTTCCAGTAAAATAAATTTGTCAACTTCCCACAAAGTAAAAAACATTTGAGATTGAAAAGTAATCATGCTTTATTGGGTCTTAGTGAATGAAAAAAGTGTCTTGTTTTTGTACAGTTGTGTGTTTTGCTCGCCTCATCAGGTTAACTACTCTAAATTTTGTCCATAAAAAATAAAGAGATCAATAAACGTGTTAATATTTCAGTCTCTTTTACTTTGTCCTGAAGCTTTGTTAATGCATTGCTGTCTTTTTTGTGTATTTAGTGACTTGTTTAAAGTTTTATTTGACTGAACAGAAATTACAGCAAGACGTTACCATGGAGATGAAGCCAAATTCAGATTCAAATTCAGATCTTATATCAAGGACCGCACAAAAAGTTGGTGGAATTTTCTTTAAATACAAACCAATCCAAGATTACAAATAACATCACATAACAGAAAGGATCAGAAGTTGTATTGTATTGTAAAGCTAACCTGCTTTGTTTACACCACCGCATTGTGCCAACCTCAGAATTACTCTATTGGCAACTAAATTATTAAAATACTATTTTAAGATTAATTCACCAAACATTCATTGCACTTTGTATCATTTTTCCATCTGTGTGAAACAAAGCACCATGCTATAGCTTTTATTGCTGAACTGTAGGATGACAGCTTTGGTACCAAACCAGGTTCTCATCCCACAAAAAGCTCTTTTCAGTCTCAAGAAAGCAACTGCTCAAAGAGGTGAGTGCACCCATGAGGTCATCAAGAGACTAAATGATATCCTTGGATTCAGCAGACATTATTTTAATGTAGGCATTGTGTTTATTTTGAACATGCTTCAGGCTTCTGTCCACATAGAGAAGCAATAGCACCTATGATACAGGAATTTTACTTTAAATATAATCTACACCTGTATTCTTCAGTCTAATCACCAGCCTTTGCAGAACACCCAGCCAGGCACTCTGTTCTGAATTTGTGGCTCCAGGCGAGATTCTCTTAAGCTCACTCAGTTCACTGAAACAAACTGTACGCAGAAAACCGTTCATTTGCTATTGATTTTTGTCAGCAAGGCAGTTGTGACGGTACAGTCCATTATAGGATGGCGCTTCAGCTGTTATATAACAGTTAACTGTTTAATTTACTGTTCAAATTACAGCAGCAACATCCAGAAGAGTACTGGTTTAATGGTATGGTTGAAGTTGATCATCATCATGGAGCAGCCTCATCTCATTAAAAACTTTTCCACGCTTCCCAGTATGACAAACCACACCAATACTCACCAAGCTCTGGTGTGGTTTATTCCCTGTTCAATTAGTTAAAATGCAACCCTAAACTGTGATTCATTGGCTATAAATAGCTCACTTATTTTCCACAAGGCCTGAACACTTCAACATAAAAGCAGACAAATGTCCAAATGAAGCACACAATCCATTACCAAATGAATGACTTTAAACATAACCTGACAAACGTACAGTTAGTCTGGAAACCGAGGAGTTTCGTGCCTTTTTTTATTTGAGCATGAATTTAAATGACACATCTTTATAGTGCTACAACCGAATGAGTCATTTTCTGTTCACGCCAGTCATTAAATCTTTGAGGACCAGATAAGTTAATCGTCAAAGCATTTGTTATTATTACAGTAGATATGCTGGTAATGCTTTTCTGTGTGTAGACACAGTAAGTTTGATGGCAACTGTGATACAAAATAAGTCAAAGTTAATGAAGACATCAAAGTTAAGGATAATTTTATTTGATCCATATTAACAAAAATTCAACTAAGAAGCTGGACTTCAGGGTTGAAGACATGGGGGAATATATCACAGCAGATGTCAGGGTGGTCAGCATGGTGGGAAACTCAGTGTTTAGGCTCTGCAAAAAGAGAAAAAGTTAAATACATTAAAAGGATCGAGATACAACCAAGTAAGACCAGCATTTATGTAAATACAGATATTAAATAATAAATGTGTGAAAATGTAAAACATATTCTTCTTCTGCAACAAATTATTATGTCAAATGACTCCACACGTCTGGTGCTGCAGCTGACATTTTCAACGTTGTCTTATTCAAACTATGACAAGCTGCAGACTGAACCATTTTAACATGGCCTTGCTAAAGATAACAATATGGAAATGAAGCAGTCACGACTACGTCCAAAATACTACAGCTGACTATTCATGTTTGTAAACGAAGAACCATGATCTCTTTTAGACTGTAGGCAACTTTTAGATGCATCCAGCACAGCTGAATCAGATGAATGGCTTGTTACCAGGCCTCTGCAGAGCCTGATGACACATGTATGAAGAAATGATACCATTTGATTAAAGTGTAATGGAAAGGTTGTATCTAAAAAGGTGCAGGATAGTAGCCCGCTAGGACTGGACTTGGGAAAAGCTGTAATAAATAGTGTCAGTTACAGACATATTTTTATAGGGATAAAAGATTAAACAGAACATAAATCATTATATTCAAATTCTGCGTCTTGAAACTCAGTTTTGAGCTTCTTTCACACATTTGTACGCAGTTTTAAAACAAGGCTGTTAAGGTGATCATTTGTTAAAGTTAAAATAAGATTTCTAAACGGATCTAATTGTCTGATGGTACAAATGTTTCTCAATACCCCCCCCCTCCCCCCCCAAAAAAAAACAAAAACCAAACAAACAAACATCACTTACTGTCTTTAACAGCCTTCTGGCCTGTAATAGGGAAAACAAACAAAACATTTATAATATATCTATGTATAAAAAACATTGCAGACAGAATTAATTGGCTCTTTAGAAATAATCATATATTATCTTTGGACTGATTTTAACTGCTTAAGTGTCCTAATGAATCCAACTTGACCTACCCCAAATTTTCCTTTAGATTCCTTCACTTAAAACACGATAACCTCACCACCCATTAATTTGTGGTGTAAATTAACATGTTTCTGAAATACAGTTTTCAGCTCACCCCCATAGGAAACTTTGTAGTACAGGTATGTCATGATGACGACTCCAGGCCACATTTCTTGGTATGCCTTAGTGTAATAAGGGCTCATCAAGCTCCACCAATTTGCAAACATGCGTCCAGCCATCTGTGACACAAAGCAAAACAAAGATCTTGGACTATTTAAGTATAAATAAGACTTCAATAAATTGAATAGATATGGTTGGGACATTGAGTGTATCTAAATAATTACAATATTCTCAGTTATAACCCCCAACTAACTTGACATTTTGTGCTACTCATGGGTTTGTGGTCGCATAACAGCGCGTTTAATGAGTTGGAAAGCCCTTATTATTGCTGCATACAACATAAAACTAACTTTGGTGCTGAGTACCTCAACCCTTTGCTGTGTCAGGTTTAACTGTTAACGTTGAACAACTAGGAACGCTGTTAAAACAACATAACATTTTTGCCTTGTGGATTTCAAAGATAACAAGTCATGTGTCCTACCAGTGACTTGACCTGATAGTTGCTGTTTATCACAGGTACTGCTAGCATTTCATCTGAAATTAGGTAACCTTTTCTAAAGTTACGCAGGGAGATTTAATTTAGTCAAGTCTCATAAAAGAAAAATAATATTTTCAGGAGGCATTTATAAACAATATCATTTGTACTAAGCTAATCTGATTTAAACACGAATTACTTCAATAAATGAATGAAAATTAGCGTCCCGGCTACAAAAAAGCAGCTAACTAGCCTAGCAAAAAAGCTAACAAGCTAGCTGATTTCACCAGCAAAAGAGGCAAAAACAACCAACGAGTGTCTTTATATAATAATTAATGCTAGATTACTTAAAGTCGATCTGCAAAAGAAAGATCGATACTTAACTTACATTTTTGTTTGTCACGCTGCAGTTGGAAGGTCAAGACAGCCGCTACTGCTAAACGTCAAAGTCGTGGGTGAAAAGCAGGGGAAACGTTTCTTCTACTGTTTAGAGCGTAAAGCTGCGTCCCTGGTGCGAACGTTAGCGCCACACAATGGACAAACGCGATAATACAATTAGTAATAACATGGCTACTTGTTGGCTCCATCTTATGGACAAACACTATTACGGACAGAATCATTGATAATACATGACAATTTAGTGATGTTAATTTTATAACCTAAAATATATTGTGATCCTATATGTTTAACTAATGCTTGAAATTGCAACATTATGCATTGTAAACAAGTCTTTAAAATCTAACATTTAGATTTACAAAATATATAAATATGTCAGAAAATGAATGTTACTTATTCTCAGGGTTTTTTTCAATTTTTTTTTTTTTAATTTTTGCTTTCTCTTTCTATAATTTTCTCTATATTACCAATCGCCATGTGGCACATTTACCATTTAGAGATAAATGCTATTATATGATTGATTCAACAGTTCAAGCTTTTTAACACTTTTATTTAATTGGAATACGTTTGTGGACATGCACTAGAATAACTATCTTTTAATGCTTTCATTTCTAAAGTTTTTTTTTATTTCAGAAGATCAAACCAGCAACCTTGCAGCACAGAGGAGGTGGTACAGAAGTGGCAATTCGACATGAAGGTGCAGCTGCTGCATGGCAAAAAGCCTGCCAACTATCTCTGTCTGTTCTCCATAGTGAAGGAATAAATAAAACACTGGCACCACAGACAAAGGGTAAAATGGTTATGTGTAGCGAATTATAATGTTGATGCATTATGTTTCTGCATGTAAAACTAAATAATGCGCAGTAACACATTTAGCTTCTGACAAAGTCTTAATATTGTCAAGATAATAATAATAAGTTGAAGCAAAAGTTGTGTGGAGACTTCAGGAATTTCCTCCTAAATAAACTTAAAACAATATCGTATTTATACCAAACCCAAGGGAGTTTTAAAAGTGTCTCTTTTGCCTGCTGTTCTATTGTTACAATAGTACAAAGCAAAAACTCTCACGTGGCCTGAAGCAAATATCTTTGATTTGTTTTAGTGATTGGGTATCAAGTCTGTGTGAGAGCCATCACAAACGATTTGAAGCTTAAGTCAGTGAGGGCGGAACTTTCCACTCTTCTCTGCCCTCATGCTCTGATAGGCAAGATCCACCTTGTTTCATTTATAAGCACCTAAAGGCCACGTCCTATTTGGAGGAACTCAATGCAGCGAATCAAAAAGGACTTGTGGCATTTTTAAAGGACAGAGGAGGAGATTTACTTTACACCGATCAGACTTAACCAGGTTTTTTTAAAAAATCGTAATATACCCAACAGTAGCTGTCTGCAGTGACTCCTGCACTGCTTCAGGTATGTTGAAGATGTGTGACCAGCTCATCTATTTTTGTGCATCCAGATTTTGGCAATGTGTTACTTACTCTTTCTATTAAGCACCTATCCCTCCTATTTGACCAGTCGTGTTCACAGTTTGCATGTATGTGCTTGCATCTGTCAGTATGTCTTTGCTAATATGAGGGTGTGTGTGTGTAAGCATGGGTGTGTTGCTGAGATGACTAATGAGGCAGTAGAGACATCTCATTGTCTCGATGTTTCTGTGTTTGGAACTGATTTTTTTGGGGTTGGAATGAATACTTAATCTTTATCTTCTGTACCTTCCGTAGGTTTGTTTTGTGCTCCAGTCAGAGAAAAATGGCTTCAGGTGGAGCAGAAGAAGAAGATGAAGGGATTCCATTGGACATTGACAATGTGCACATGCTCCTCCAAGGTCAGACTATTTCTGTACTTGTATAGATGTTGTGACACGTAATGTGTTGCAGAGGGGTCTCAATATGGTGGTCAGCAACCATCTTGGATTAACATTTAATCAGATAAAATGCATTTTAAAGGGAAAAATATATTAAAAGAATAACTATTATTTTCATTTAGTCAAACAGTTTTTTTTAAAGATACACATAAAGTCTTTAAATATTTTTTTAACTTTGATAGTTTCACATTGCAATAAGAGTTATAAATACTTTTTTACTGCTCAAATAACCTTTTAACTCCACTTTGCAACAGAACACTTGCATATCTCTCAAGTATGCATTGATGCCATTTGATATATACGTATAATACAATCCGGTTTTGTAGACAACCCCTTTTTTAATTTAATTGCCCAATTTCTGCAATTTGACCTTAAAAATCATATTTAACTGACTTGTTTTAACAATTGACAAGAGTAGTTAGTAAAAAGCTGCAACCTTCAACAGCTTTGTGTGCTCAATGACGTTTTTGAGGCGTTGCCTGCTTTGGCAGGATCCTAAACAAACAGCACAGCCAATGAGTAAAAGTAAAACTCATGCCCAGGGATTTCGTTTCAACAAGCTCAACAAGTAAGTCTAAGAAAAGGGAGCAAAGTTTCTCTGAATACCTCAGACAAAATATCATGTCAGCAATTTTTAACAAACTGAATCATTATGGTGTCTATCTATCTATCTATCTATCTATCTATCTATCTATCTATCTATCTATCTATCTATCTATCTATCTATCTATCT
>JBAMHX010000025.1:18232935-18250218 GCA_037177515.1 Pseudomugil tenellus | reverse complement strand
TATATATGTGTATATATATGGAGCCAATCCCAGCAGACAATGGGCGAGAGGCGGGGTACACCCTGGACAGGTCGCCAGCCCATCACAGGATTTCTAAGAGACATCTTTCTCAAATGATTACTTTATGTTTTAAATAAATATTTAAGAACTGGTATCCATAAGACAGCAATCCTCCAGCTTGAGTAGAAAACTGACCAGATAAGAAAAGAGACAAAAACAAAATTAGAATTCATATGGTTCCTAAAACTAAAAACTTGTATTGTGTTTAACAACTTCATCATGGTTTGTGTTGTAGATCAAACTGGTGAACATAAACATCCCAGACATCTTAGATGGGCGGCCATCCATCATCCTTGGTCTCATATGGACCATTATTCTCCACTGTCATGTGAGTAAGGATGCAGGCTCTAATGCCACTATGTTATCTGTATATGTTGAAAATAATTTGCAAAAGAGAAGAAACTGTTGCACTTTTCTGTGTTACAATTACATCAAAACGCTTCCAATGAAAACTTGTACATTTTAATACTCATGAGGGCATTTTTAATGTCATGTTCACTATCTGGCTGTTTTAGATAGAAGAGCTGGCCAGTGCTCTCTCTTTCAGCTCTCGCCATTCCTCACTCGACTCTTTGTCCAGCCTGGACTCCTGGTCTGGCAGTCCCATCCCAGCTAGTTCAGTCCCTGCAGGGCGAACATCACCTCTCCACAGACGCTTCCGTATTTCTGCAAAGAAGGCCCTTCTCATGTGGGTCAGGGACCAATGCCAAAAGTAAGTTTTTTTTATTTAAATGCATCTACTTTTGCATTTATAATATATATGTGCTAATTAGTTTTTTATGGCTCACTTTTTCCTTTAATTTAAGGAGAGAAATGTTTTTTTTATTTAGGTCAGGTGTGTTAGAACAGGAGTAGCACAGGCTCAGTACTTGTGGATTGTCAGCCTAAGAGTACATGCATGATGGATATTTGTACCAAAGTGTTCGGTTTTGAGGCTTGTGTGTAACTTTGTTTTGGTTTCCTGTTTTATTTTGTAGCTTTTCAGCCTCACTTCCTGTTAGTTCACCTGGGTTAATTTAGGTGATCATGTTCAGCTGTGTGTATTTATATCCCCTGCTTTCATCCCATGCTAGATCACTACTTGTGTTAGGCTGTTCTGGTTTTGGTGCCACCAGATTAAAGTTCCGCATGTTTGCATTAATGCTGCTCTTTCCTACATTTGGGTCCACACCGTTGTACCACAACTCACAACACAAAGCACCTGCTGATTACTTTGCTACACAAAGGGTGGGATTGATGTTCATCATTGGGATATTCAGTCTTTCAACAGATGCAATGCAGTCTATGCTCTCATTTCTGTCCATCTTCTTTTTAATTTCACACCCATCCTGTAGTTTTTTGGTTAATAACAGTTTTTACATCTGTTTGTGTGTCTTTCTGTTCAGGGTTCACTGCTCTGTCAGTGTGAAAGACTTTAAGTCTAGTTGGAGAAGTGGAGAAGCCTTCTTGGTCATTCTGTGCTCTCTCAGGCCACAGCTGGTTGATCTCTCACTGGTCCAGTCCAGAAGCAACCTGGAAAACCTGGAAGAGGCTTTTCACCTGGCTGAGCGGGAGCTCCACATCCCTCGCCTGCTAGACCCCCAAGGTGAGATCGATGACTGACATGTTTCTTTTGGTAGTGACAGGTATGAAGTAAAAGTTTGAGCAATTCAAATATGTACCTGCTTATGAATCAAAGTAAAGTTTTTACATTTGGTTATACATTATAAAGCAAAAAAAAAAAAAAAAGACATCCTGTCTTTGCTTTGATTCATAGATGTTGATGTTAAAAGTCCTGATGAGAAATCCATCATGACTTACGTGGCCCAGTTCCTGCAGTACTCCAGTGACATGCCAGCACCTGATGACCACCTGCAGGTTTGCAATTTAATTCACAATCACAGTATCACATTCACTTCAGTCCCTCTGGCTTGATGTTAAAAGAATGACTTGCTACAGAATCTGTTTTTAAGCTTGATTTTTGCTTTATTCTGGCTTTCTTCTTTTCCTTTCCCTCTTCCCTTGACTGTTTTATGAACTCTGAACTGGTGGTGTAGCTTTTCCCTCAGGACCAGCCTTCCATTTTCTCACCTGAGAATTTGTCTGCACACTTTACTCCCACAATTGCTGTGTCCCCATTATATCAGGTAGACATTCTTCTCCTTCCTGTCCTTTCATTGCTAAATAATTACAGTCTGTTGAGAAAAGATGCTGTGATTATGCAGCTCTGACACTATTGTTGCCTCAATGAACACTCTAAATCTAATAAATGATGATCTTTATTGTAAATGTTTAGGTTTCACAAAGACAGCGAGCGCAAGAGGTGACCTGCTGGTTGCAGCAGGCTTATCAGGAATTATCAGATACATGGATGGCAGCAGAGAGGTCAAGTTATGCAGAGAAATATCAGGTAAAAGAAATCTGATCTGAATCTGATCATTTTATATATATATATATATATATATATATATCCCCGAGTGTCAGGGATATTATAGTTTCTTCTAGACCGCCGCTGTGTCTCTCACTGCCATCGGATATCCTTTGTGTGAGCGCAATAACTTGAAGAATCTTCAAAATTGGATTTTAATACTCTGTATTCCTGTTTAAGTCCCCAAGGGGATGCCTGTACCGAATTTCACAATTTTTGAATTTATGGTTTCCCTACCAGTTAGCTCTTTATGCACAAAAAAAATCTGATTTTTGGCTATGTCTCTCGAACTATTTGTCTCATTGACCTTAAATCAAGTGTAAATAAAAGTTCATGACCTCAGGATTCTTCCTGTCGTGATGTCATACCGGGCTGGTTCAAAGTTTCAACACCAGGTGAAGCTTTGTGACTGAGTGACATTTGCGGCATTATTTTATTCTATTGTGTCTATTCGAGGACTGGGGGCGTTCGGTGATATACCCCTAGCCATTGCTTCTAAGGGCAAAGGCCTTGTTTGTGTTGTGGAGAGATTACAAGTAAATATTATTGTACTTGGTTTATTAGGTATTTCAGAGTCTTGCTGGGTCCTTCACTGAGCAGAGAAGACCAGTGATGTCCCTCTTTGCTGCTGTAAGACGCTGTCCTGAGTTGAGTCAGGAGCAACAGAGTCTGAAGATGGCATGGGATCGTCTGGAGGAAGAAGTGAGTGTCAGAATCTGGAGAAAGGGTTGATTTTAATGCATCTAGAATAATCTGTCTTTCTCTGACACTAAAGTGCAAGACAGCATTTAGAAGCACAAACCATTTGTAATGAGACTGATGGTCCCCCTGATATTTTTGCAAAACTTAGTGCAGTGTCTCCAAGTTGTAGGTGTGTTTACGTTGGAGTTAGAATGAAGAGCTAATGCTTCCATGGACCAACAGTCACTCAATGCATGATCACCAAAATGATCATAGATCTCAGAAATCTCCTAACAACTGATATACTCTATAAATACTCTATTGCATCCCTGTAACAGGCCAAGCTGACCATCATTAGACTCAGTTCTGTTTAAACTCTCACAGGCAGATGTTCTAAACATCCCAATGTTTTAATTGGTTTTGTGTATTTTTACTGTCGATCATTCATCAAAATGAAATAGATAAAAAAAACAGATTTTTCATGTAAAAAATAGCTTATAGGTTTGTTTTTAAGTATTTGTCAATGTTCAGCTGAAGAGGTGCAAAGCTGACCTGGACCGGAGTCTTCCTCCTCCTCTGGATGCGGTTGTTGCCTGGCTACAGAGAGCAGAGACGGTGGTGAAAGAAGAGGAAGGGAAAATGAAAGATCATGCAAATGCTGCCAAAGAAGCAAGAGCTCAACAAGACAACTTAAAGGTTATCTCAATATGGAAGCAAAAGATCGAGTCAAATCCGTGTTGTGTGCAACTGGATCAAGTTGTTCTAAAACACTAGAAATTATATCAATTTCTGTTTTTAGACATAAATATTAACCAGGAACATAAAATGTTATAGTCTGAGTGGTATTCATATGTTTATTTATTTTAACTATTACATGCTTTTTTTACAGACTTTACTTAAAGAGGTGAACCATTACCTGAAGATCCTTGATACGCAGCTAAACACAGAGGTTGTGGGACAAGCAGCAGTGCCCGCTGAAAAAGTAGAGGAGATAAAAAACCGGTGATGAAAGAATAAATAACAGAAGTAATAAAATCACTATAAGTTTGTTACAAGTCATTAGTTTTATTTTGTTTTATTTTTTAATTTGAAATCAGTTTAAACAGCATCCGAATTACAGCTAAATATGAAGGGATCAAAGTGGAATACCGGGAGTCTCTCCACACTGTGCTGGACCTCTTGAGACGGATCGGCACTAAACTCCAGACCTGGAAAGCTCCTTTCACGTCTCAGGAGCACATTCGTGTTCTGGTGGAGGACTGGCATGTGAGTGTTTGTGTAAAAATGTTTTGAACTATGCCCACATAGCAGACCTGTTTATACCAATTCTGGGTGATTTTTGACACTTCTGGCTCAGTTACAACACTAGCAAGTGCTGTGCGAGCGAGAAGTGAAACGGATATGAGTTGCTAGCCTGACTTGGATTTTAGTTTGTCACCTGCTGATCATATGTGGTGCAGATTTCAGTTGTTAGCTTGAATGTGCATTGCAGTAAATATTGTGTTGGCCAGAAGTAATCCTAGTGCAAGAAGCCTGTCTGGACATAAATAATGGTATTTATATGGTGGTGATGTGGCTGAGTTTGGGCAGCTGTGCTTACATGTACTCAGTGCTGTAATTTAAGGTCATTATTGTTCCAGATGTGTGAGTGGTTTACAGCAGTAAATGTTCTGTCCACAAACTAAGGTGAAACCTTTTATTCCTGAAAAATGGGGAGAAAAATCTGATAATTGTCTTATTTTCTTATTGATCAGAAAACCATTGAGCGTCAAGGTCTGATCTTTCTTCTGATGGATGCTCTCCAAAACCTGAGGAAAAGAGCAAATATTTACACCAGCAAAGCTTCTCTAGGTAAAAACTAAATATAAGTGTGTTACATCCATGTAGGCACAATCTCTCTGAGTAATAGTTAACACTTGATCACATCCTCTTACCTTCCCAGCTGAAGATTCCCAACGTGTAACTCGGCAGGTGAAGGAAGCAGAGAGGGAGGCTGAGCTGGTCAAACAGGCCGTGACGACATCTCGAGGGATGATGGAGCGAGTGACGTCTGCATGGGAAATGTACAACGATCGCTTTACTTCTCTAAAAGCATGGCTGCCACAGATATCTTCAGGAGCTGAGTGTCCAGCGGTAAAAGTAAAGGAAACGTTAACCTGTTTGTGCTACATACTGTCAAATAATAGCACAGAGAAGAAGGTTAAGATTCACAAAGATTCTTTATTTGGAAACTGTAGGATATGAGTGAGTGTCATGCTCAGTTAAATGAGATGGGAAACTTTCTTATTGAGGTGACCGAAACTCCAACCAGCCTCATTCTGGCTGAGCAGCTCAGCAAAGTCAACATTGAGTGGGCTGAATGCATGAAGAAGGCCATGTTTGTGAGTATGACAACTTGATACAATTAACAGTCTTCAATGATTAAATGAATTTAGTACTTAATTTGATGATAGTTGTTGTTTTCCTGTTATATTAATGAACTGTTACATTAAATGTTTTATTAAGCCATAAAAATAGTTTATATATTAAAGAACAGGGATGCATCAGTTATATAAATTTCTCTTTTCCTAGGAAGCACCTCCAGAGCAGGGCATTTGTGCTTCAGGTCTTCAAACGGTTCATTCACTGATGCAGGAAGCCAGTTTGCTAATGGGACAGCCTCTGGAGGTGGCTTCAGTCCCACTGAAGGCAAACAGAAAGAAACTACAGGTGAGGAAAGGTTTCAAATGGGTGAATTTGATGAGAAGAATTTTATTAGGAAACAAAAATCTATTCAAAATAAATAATGTTAAAATGTTTTTCTCTCATCAGTCATTAAGAATAAAGCTGGCAGAGGTGGGTGTGTCCTCTCTCATCACTTCTGACTTTCAAACAAGTGACGAAGAAAAACTGCAGCAAACTCTCCCACAGGTACTTTCTGTGATGCAGGAATATAACAAAATATAGTAAGATGATTAAACCAGCGTAAATCCAATGTAGTTGAATTATTCTCCTGTTAGATCATAGCAAAATGCTAGCTTGTATCTGTGTATCTATAGATGCTTGCTGAAGCGGAGAGAACCTGTGAGGACCTGCAGCAGGTAGCATCCATGCTGGAAGGGCGTCTGGCCGAGCTGGAGCGTTGGAACACAGACGCCCTGGATGTCTGTGAGCGCCTAAAGGAGAAAATGCACAGAGGACACTCGTCATTAGAGTCTACAACCAAAGTCAGGAAAGCTTAAACTTTGTAATCATTTCAGAATCGTCTTGCATTGCACTTTAAGACAGAGGTAGAGAATTAGATTGTACAATGAGGTGGTTTTGGTCCTTAAAGTCAAAGATTAGAAATTAATTTCATGCAACTTTATAGGTTCTCATCTCTCATGGCTTGGAGCTTGCACAGCTGCTTGTAACTGAGGAGCACAATCTGCAGGACCTTGTCACAAAACAAAGGCAAACTTCTCCTCTGCAGCATCTCAGTAGCGCTAGCATGAGGGACAGTGTCTCAGCTGCAGTCTCTCACACTCGGGTGAGTTACATAAATATTGTTTTGCTGTATCTGCTCTGTGAGTTACTCATTTTAAGTATTAGATTATTTTTCTTTATTGCAGGACACTCTAGGGAAGTTTAGCTCCCTTGGTTTCCAGCATCAGGTTGGTGAATTTCCTGAACAGCTGCCATTTGAACAAGTCAGTCGGACACTTTCAGAGACTGGAACATATGTAGTGGCCAGAACCAAACATGTAGACCACATTGGAAATGTTATGCTGCAAACTCAGGGCCTGAATCAGAGGTCATCTCACATGTCTCATCAGAGGACTGCAGCTCTCAGGTACACCAACACTGAGGAGGGAAAAGTAGTTGTACCCTATGTTGTAGGAAAAGTCACCTCTCAGTCCTCAAAGGAACCAGTGCAACATATACAGTTGTTTTCTCACACTACAAAAGAAGCTGAATGTCCACCTTCACTTCAATGCCAGTCGTTCTCTGGATCCAAAGCTCATGCGTCATGTTTTAGTCAGGATGATCAGCCTGCTGGGGTTCCAACCATTGTTAGGCTGAAGTGTTCAGAGAGTCCGGCGATGTCAACAAATGTAGCAAGTTCAGCCGTAGAGGAGACACAATCCTTCTGTAAATCCAGAGCAGGAGTGCAGGCAAACCCTCTACAGAGTCCTACATCTCCACCGGTTATGATCTGCAGCGAAGTTTATTCCAAAGCACAGTCGATGGCGAGGAGCAGGCTGGAGAAGGCCAGGCTTCGTTTGCAGGGACGCATCCAGCATGCTATGAAGATGTTTGCTGGAAAAGAAATTTCAGAGTCACAAGCTAAAAAGAAACAGGTACAATCCCAAGCATTTAACTATAGAAGAAAAAACAAACAACGTTTTGAAAGAAGCTAAACGAACATCAAGTTTTAGTTTCAGAACAAGTTAAACTCAGTTTAAAATCTTATTTTTAACTTCTTGTGTCTGCATGTAAGTGCTTAAAGCAAAACATCCAGACCTTGCTCTGAGAATTAGGACGTATTCTGTGGTGTTCTGCATTATCTTGCCACTAGATTTGTGCATGTTTGTCCAGCTGTATGTGTTTCTGTGCAGAAAGCTTTAAATATTCTGCAGCCTGCAATGCTTGAAGAGTTCCTGGGCGCTGTGGAAGGTTTGGGGGCTTTTTGCTCTGAGCCCCAACTCCAGGACTTGATGTTCCACTCTGATTCAGTCAGAAGGCAGTGGGAGGTAGGACATGAACTGGTTACAGAGTCTGCGAAAGACTATTTCTTCCTCTCACTCTATTTAAAAACCAAATACTTGAGTTTGAAACCACAACTAAATCTGTGTTTTACTGTTTTCTATAATGTTTTAATTCAATAACTAAAACTCTACTTTAGTAATAGAAATGAGCTAAACCAGTTTCCTTAAGTATGATATCAGGAGCTAATAAACATATTTACACAGTTTAATAGACACAATAATGAAATAACATCCAGGCACAGGTTTTTATTTAACTTATTTTCTAATGTGGTTTCTGTTTATGCTGTCCAGTGTTTCACAGTAATCTGTCACAACTTGACTTAACACGTTTGTTGAAAACATAATGAAATCTCCCCCAACTGTCTGTGCTCAGGATGTACGCAGAGAAATGGCTGCCTTTGTTCCTGCCCTCAGGTCCATAGTCAGAAATGGAAAGCAGGCATTTTCTGTTTTGCAATGTAAAATGTTTACTAACACTCTCCGTGAAGATACTGAGCCGACTGACCATGATTATTTCCTGCAACAGGTACTTGCACGACTTTAGCCTGGCCTTAATCTAACTACCCTGCTGGATAGATGTTCTGATTTAGGCACAAGATCCCAAATATTTTTTATGAGGTTATCAGAGGCCTATTTCTCTCCGAGGTTGCCACTGAGGAGGGTCCATCTATTGAGCGACGTGTTGAATCACTTAGAGAGCTGTGTGAAACTCTGACTCCAAGGAAATCCTCCAGCCTTGAAGCACAGGAGCTGGGATTGTCAGATGAGGTGCAGGAAACACCAACACTCCTGCCTGAGAAGTAAGAAAATCATTCCTGGAGGGAACAACCTGCATTATATATAATAGGTTATATATTATAAGAATTTTATCTAAATCTGAGCTTATCAGTTTTTGATTAGTATCGGCTGGTGAATCAACTTGCTTTTATTTGCAAATAAAATGGCTTGAATCGACTTTCAGTGAGCAGTTTTAAAGTCAGGGAACCTGTTTATTGGCAGATAAAACATGGATTTTCATTAAGAGTGTCAGATTTTGCTCTCAAAATACAGTACAAACATAATTATACAAAATTAGAATTGCAGTGTGTTACTGTGTAATTAATGCAAAATGTATACAGTTTTAGATTAATTCCAGAGTAAGCAGCATAACTTTATTGATGCAAACAGAATTTTATCAACAATTGCTTCTTTAATCCTTAATAGTCCTTTAATCCTGTTCAGTTGGCTTTTGGACTGGTCAGCTAGTCTCAGCATCCCCCTTTTATAAAGGTTTCTTATCTCAGCAGGGGACAGCAGCCCGGGGGTAACACCCTGCTGAGTCCGACGTCCATGTCGGCCGACATGCAGCCGAACACCAGTCTCCAGCAGAAACAAAGTGTGCGTGGCACACAGCGACAGCTCTTGCCTGAGGTCACAGCTCTGTCTGTTCAGCATGGCGACATCCTCCAACGGCAAAGGCAGGAAATCCCAACAGAGAACAAGAGCAACTTGATGCAGAGCAAAAGCTGCAGGTCGGAGCAAACGTCTTCACTTCAAGCCGAAGAGCAGCTGCTGAGAGCTCGTCTGCTGCACATCACAGGGGGCACCCTACACACACACACTCAGATACAGGTATGAGCACATCAAAGCTTTTATTCTGTTGTGTGTTATGCTTCTTTGTGAGATCCATATAGCTATCAAAAAGCATCTGTTTGCATGTTTGTAAAGTTTAATAATTTTTTTACAACGTTTATTAGATCCGTTTCATTAGCTTTGATGTCTGTGAATGTTAGTCTGTCTTTAAGTTGTTACCCTAACTTATTTTTATTCACTAAATATTTCAATGTTAATGTTTTAATTACAAGCTACAAAATACTGTGTTGGATTTTGGAGAAAGGTTTTATTGAAATATGAACAGTTATCTATGTGTTGATGAATACTTAATTTTAATGAAAAGCTGCATCATTAAACCCCATGCTGGAGCCTGTTGATAGTTTGCGCCAGTTAGCTGCCCCCTCTCTCTGTAACCAGTTAGACCAGTCTAACTGTCCACAATCTTTTTTTCTTTCTTGTTTAATTGTAATTTACCTTTTTGTTCCTGTGATATGTTTTACTTGTTTACAGTGATAACATCTTCATGTTTGGTACCACAGCTGTAGCTCAGGAGGAAAAACAGTCATCTTTCAACCGGAAAGTTGTGAGATCGATTCCAGGCTTCCCCTGATTACATATTGAAGTGTCCTTGGGCAAGACACTGAACCCAAGTTGTCCCCCAATGTGCCTATCAGGGTGTGTGTGTGTGTGTGTGTGTGAATGAGTGAATGTGAACAATGTAGTGTAAAATGCTTTGAATGGTCAACATGACTGGAAAAGTGCTGTATAAGTACAAGTCCATTTACCACAAAAGAGTCAAATATTCAATTTACAGTAAAAGCACAATACCCCTTTGCTAAATATTTAGTTACTACTTCTCATGGCAGGAGTTTTATTCTCAGGTTATTTGGGGAAAAGTTAATAAATCTTGAAACTTCTAACATCTTTCTAAGAAGAGCACTAAATGAGGGTCATTTTCAGATCTCACTCTGGTCTGCAAGGCTTTGAGCTGCACTCCAAAGTTTTGTAAAAGTCCCTTGAGTGTTGGCTGCATGTTTTGACTTGAAATGTAAGCCTTCATCCCAGCCTGACATCCTGAACATGGAGAAAGTTGCCTTACACCTGGGCAACACCAAGTACAGTACTCAAGATCTACCATCCTGCAACTTTTAAGTGCATTCTTCTCCAGTACTCCTGACAAACAAATTGCTTGTTAATAGGGCTCTACATTGCTAAATGACACGTGCATGAGGAAATTCATCATTTCATTCATGTATGATTTGAAGGGTTGAATCGAAAAGTTGCAGGATTTGAGCCCCTAAAGACTGGACTTGAGCACACCTTTCTGCATCCATCTTTTCCTTCATGCTAGCAAGTCTTCCTTGTATCTGCTGGAGAAAAAACATCTCCAAAGCACTATACTACCTTCAACATGTTTGTCTGTACAGGATGGGTTTAATATGGTAATACAGTAAGTGCATCAGTTATTTGTTCCTGACATGTTTGTTTTTGACCACACTGCTGTTCAGGCCTGATAAATTGTTCTTATGAGTATGTGCCTGCTATAAGGCTCTCTCATGCCCACTGCTCTTTGTTAGTCTAGAGACAATTCTTTCAGGCTTTTTGCATGAATGCTTAAATACACCACCTACTTTGAGACCTTATATCAACAGTTGTGTGCCTTCTTCCTTGTCTGCATCAATTACAAATGGGTGGACCTACGTGTGTCTGGAAACCCTGCAGGGCTTGACCTTTAGCTCTGAAACAAAGATATGCTAAATTTTGCTCTGCAGTAGCACTCTAATAAAACCCAGCATTTACTACTTTAAAGTAGATGTATTTGCACATGCAGGTTCAGGTATTATCCATAAATTACACCAAACAAAACCTTTTTACTTTGTATGTTCTCTTCAAAGCAGCTTTCCTGATCAGAAGCAGACTCAGCAGTTTTATTGGCTGTGCCTGACCTGGGCACAGCAGCAGCATGGCACTAATCCTCAGTAATTGGATAGGCTCTCCGCTCCATCTTTTCTTCTCTTCTTTACTGAACTGTTACTGTGCAACTCTCCCATCTTCCAGGCTGTTGTCAGGAGCAACGCTGTGGAGAGTAAACAGGAAGCACAATGGACCGTCATCCCAGAGCAAACTGCACCAATATGGTTGGATCACCACTCTGAAAAAGAAGCACCAGAGAGGTAAGGATTAAAGGTGGATTTTATGTTTTTGTTAAGTAGAGGACTGACATTGTATTAAGTAATAATGACAAATTAGAATGTTAACTTTTTTTTGCTACAAGTTATTTGACTTTTGTGTTTAATTAAAAATATGTATTCAAACGTATTCAACTTGATTCTATTGGACTCAAATGTATTTATGTTGCACGTTATTAAGAACATAAAAGCAATCATATCTTTTACCTTTTTACAGAGTAAAATAGGAGATAAAATGTATTAATTTATTAATTAATTTATAAACAGTTTAAAAAGGCAGAAATGTTGGAATATTAAAAGCAATATAGATAATAATAAAACAATAATAAAAAAGGATATAATTACTCATAAAATAAAAGGTTATATATTCAAAACCAGAAAGTTGAACAATGGATAAATCAGCGAAAATCTCACAAATAGGCATGTTTTAATTTTTTTGTCATAAACCTGATAACTTCTGTATCCTGCACACAAACCAGCAGCCAGAATGAAAAATTCTGTCTCCTGTTCTGGTCTCCACCCAGAAGGAGACCAGTGTTCTGTAACTGACAAGATACTTTGATAATAATTATATATATAAACTTGGACATGCAGAGATCTTTTTTTTTTTTTTTTTTTTTTACTTGTCTTGTCCAGCATATAGATGGGCAGAATGGTGATCTGTCTGCTGTGCCATGCTGTGCAAATTTATTCTGTCAAGAGGAACTATATGTATATACGTAAATACAAAGTTCCTCCTGATAATCTGAATTCTTTATTTATTTTAGTTGCATCTTAGTTCGACAGAGTTTCCATAGGAAAACAAGAAAAAAGGAAACAAAAACAGAACATAAAGTATAGACAGAAACACACCACGAAGAAAATACAGCAATCTAACCACCTATACTTTGCCAGACGTGCAGAGTTCTTGTGTTTTGGCAAACTGCTAAAAATAGCATTTTAGTAATCGAGCTTTAAGAGATAAGAGATGTGTATAAGTTTTCCAGAAAGACAGCTTTGCTCTTTTAAATGAAACAGCAAAGACTGTTCTGGATATGTGTCTAATGTGGGAAATAAAATCTAATCTTGGTTGAAGATAACCTCGATTTTCATCACAATTAGACTTAAGCCTTTATAAAAACGCCATTGTCATGAATATTAGAAAACCTATCAGATCGCTTGGAAACATCAATAGAATTGTAATATTAGTTTAATCTGACACAGCTGTTTGTATACAAATAAATTAATATTGTTTTATGTAAAAAAAATCACAGTTTTTTTTTTAAATAACTGGGATCAGGAGATAAGTTAAAACTGTGACAGACTAAGCATACAGATAAAATACATTTTTACATATTTTTCTTTGTTTTATATTAATATGTCACATTGATTTTCTCGTTACTTCTTTATAAGACACCTTGAATTTAGTGATTCAGTGTTTTCGCAATTTTATTACTAAATTTGACTTGTTTTGGGGTGTTTGTGTTGTTTTTTGGGTGTTTGTGTCAGCATGTCGTCTATGGAGAAAACAGCTGAGTCCGCAGAAGACACAGAAGACTTTCAGAAGACACAGATCATGGAAAAACTGAAGCAAATGATGAGACAATCTGTGGATGTGTCCTCTCTGACATTACCTGAATCTACAATGTTTTCTGACTTGAAGGTAAAGGTATATTTGTGTTTTTCCTTTAAGTATCACTTATAAAAGGAGCGAAGCATGCACACATTATCATTCATTCCTAAATACATTTCACAGGAGATGGATGGCACACTGCAGGCTGAAATAAGGAAGCTGTCAGAACAAAGAGCAGAAGAGGAAAGCCGAGGGCCAGAAGCCATATCCCCATCATCCCTCCTCCAGGCACTCTACAATGACGTTCATCAACTGCAGCAGCTCAGACAGCAGCTGGAGGAAGTTCAGTCAGCTGGTCAGGCTCTGGATCACTTCCTGGCTTCACTGAGAGACATCAAGGCTCTGATCCCAACCCTGCTGGCAAACCAAGACCCCAGCAGACAGAAAAAGGAGGCAGACTTGGAGCAGGAGAGACATTCTTGGCAGGCGGTAGTGCAGGGGTTGCAGCCTGTTATGGAACAAGCTGATGTTGTTGACAAGCGTTTGAAGGCAGTGGAGATGACTCTGACTATGGATGGTGCAAATGTGACATGCCAGGATATGGTGAAATCTGTGTCTCTGCATGTCGGAGAGAAGAAGAAAGAATATGTGCTGGCCAGGATGAAACAGAGAGAACAAGAGATAATTTTTCCAGAAGAGGAGACGATACAGGACAAGAAAGGGTTAAAAACATGCTCGACTCCAAGTGTGACAGAAAAAGATTTGGAGGCCAAAAGGAGAAGGCAGGAAGGAGAGAAGGTGCACAAGGCTGACACATGGAGATCTGTGGGGAATACTTTGCAAATCAGTGAGCAGCGACAACAAATAAGAAGTGGTCAAATGAAAAAAGAGGGAGAGGAGGAGAGCTTGGTCCAGAGGAGTGCTGCATTATTAGCAACACTTAGGGAAACAAAGGAAGCAGCTGAGAAGCTGAAGCTGCAGGAAGCCACTCTGCCTGCTCTGCAACACAGGTACAACACTCATCCAATTCCACAAACACATTTTCAGTGTGTGTGAAATAAAAGATTTTATACCCAAAGAGACTCAAGCTGTACAGCTGCCTGTTCACTTCAGGAAACTTATTCAGTTTACTATATCTAAAAATTTGAAACGTTGTCTAAAATCTCATTTTTATACTTGTTGTACCATGAAGTGATACCATGCAAATGCTGTTTTCTCCACATGTTGCTTCACATCCTATAATTAATTTCTAATTCCATTTCCTAATAACCTGCAGGACACGTGTCCTGACAGAGTTGGAAAGTCCTCTCGCTGGCCTTCTTTCTGAGGTGCAATACGTAAGTATAGCTTCTTCACAATCAGGAATCCTACATGAGACTCAGCCCAAAGAGCTGGACGATCTTTGGCAGAAGACAAGAATTGCTGTATCTGAACGGTAAAGACAATCCATATGTTTGTTACTGCTTTATGTAACGCTGCAGCGGCTGTACTAATTAGATGAGCTTGTTGTGTGTTTGCATTGTCTTACGGGTGGCGCTCAGGCTGGAGCAGAGCGCTGTCCTAACAGAGCTGCTGAAGAGGTTTCAGAGTATCCGTGGTGAGCTGAACGGGACACTGCAGAGAGCTGAGAGCAGTCTCTGTGAACAGGCCTCCTACATGGGAAAAGATAACTTGCAAAAACGACACGCAAAGGTATTTTATACATGTTGCGTCAGATGTGAAAAGGTTTTTATACGTTTGTTAGGTGCCTCTGTTTATTAAGTGTCATTGCTTTTCATTGTTTGTTTTTCAAGATCTGGGACACAAAAGTAGAACTGAATGGTATGGGGGACGACATAGAGGAGGTCCGCAGTGTCTGCAGGCAACTTCACTTCCACCTACGCCAGGTACCGGGCTGCATCACTATCACATTTGAGAATGAAGCAGACGGTCTCATGGATCGCTGGCTAGATGTGAGTTAATTCAGTTAATGTTATTTATGTTAAACATTTCATTCAATATTTCACCAAATCAGGGATATATTTCCACTTTTATGATGTATCTTACTCAAAACGCTTCCATATTCCAAGTTTTTCTTCAATCCATGCATTCTTCATGATTAAAATAATGGAAAAAAAATAAAAGCTGAACATTGGAGTGCTAGTATAACTGTTCCTTGCAGTTGTTAGAAAGAACCGATTCCCACCTTGAAAACCTTCATCTGTGCTTGACCTTGTGGGATGGAGTCCTTCAGCTGGGGACAGAAGTGGGGAGCTGGACTGACGGTAAACTCGCAGTGTTTGCTCAGTGTCCCTCATTTCAGACTGAGAAGGACATTGAGGTCTTTCAGGTAAAATGAAGTTCTTGTGTACACTTCTGTAAAGCACAACTCTTCTTTAGCTATGATTTTACAGTTGTTTTCAGTATTAATCTCCCTCACACTAACTCCAGAAGGAGATTATGGAGCAAGACGAGAATATACAGCATTTCCACCGAAGAGCCACAGAGATTCAGTCACTGCTTCAAAGCTCAGAGTCTCCACTGGAGCTGCAGGTACAGCATCTAGCTCTTAGCTTTCTGCTTAGGATGCAGATTTTTAGTTGTGATGAAGTATAATAATTGGATAGAGATGTATGTAAAGAAAGTTTTAGCCATTTTGTGAAATGGGCTCTTTATTCTTGCATGTTTTGCTGCCTTTTTCTTATTTTGGCTAAAATACAAATAAGGTATCATTACTGGTGGTTTTTACTAAATCTGGGTTTGCATGTTTTTATAAATACAAGCAACACACAAACATGAAGCTGCATTATGTTATCAGATCATATTTCTTAATTTGGTCTTTTTTTCAAGGTGGTGGAGACTCAAATGAAGAAGAAGATAGAACAGCTGAAGGATCTTGCTTCTGAAGCTGAGGACATTTACAAGCAGATGTTGGCAACGAAGGAACAAATTAACGTGAGGATGGCAGAGTGCTTCAACTCTCTTCAGAAAATCCAAGACGCTCTCCTCACTCTAACAGGTCCAGATGTTGCTACAGTCCTTGGAAAACTTAAGGTAAGTTTGATAAATACTTGATGATGCTTGGCATCTTTAGTGTCGTTGAGGGAAGGGTTTAAGGGTCTAGTTTTTCCTTTTTTTCCTGCAAATGTTCGATGCATCTCTTCTCCCACACACCTGAATCAAATAGCTGAATTGCCTCTTCTACATGTCATCCAATTCTTCAGAGGCCTGCTAATGACACATTCACTTGATGCTGGTGTCATGGAAACAGGTTGCATCTAAAGTTGCAGGAACGTAGTACTCGAAGACTGGACTTGGGAACCTCTGCTTTAAAGCTTTCTACTGAAATTATTTTAGTGACATCTTCAAACTGAGGATGAAAAAATGGTTAAACACACAGAGGATTCTTACCCTTACCATCAGGTCACAACCTTGATCTATAAGAAAAATCTAGAATAACAAGTTAGTTATTTTGGTGTAAGCATCATATTACACTCATTTGAGCTTATTCCTATTCTAAAAAACACAGGAAAATATATGCTGTTAGGATCATGTGAAAAACAAATCCTTTTCACAGTTTTTTCCTTAGCATTTAAGTATTTTACTGTAAAATGATCAAATTAGCTGCTTTAGACATGGTAAAACAGATGTTTAAATGCTTATCATTAACAGTGACATTTGTTTCTGCTCAGGAATTATGTCTGCAGCTCCACATCCAAGACGAACAGGCGGAGAGTCTGATGGAGGACGTGCGAATTTTAGCCTCCATAGCCGGTTCAGAGAACATCCAGAGTTTATCTGTTGTTGGGATTCAGCTACAGGAGAAAGTAAAACTCAGCCATAAACTCTTTTCTGAGGTTCAGGAACAGACTGAGAGGAATATGAAAGATCTTGACAGGTACCTGTGCTATTTTATTTACATTTCAATTCAAACACTGTCATGGCTATGCAGATCTTCTTCTAATACAAAGTTTGTTGCAGTTGGGATTTTATAAAGCTGCTCGACACGAATTTTCATATTTGTCTTTTATTTTTACACACACGCGCACACACACACACACACACACACACACACACACACATATATAAGATCGA
>JBAMHX010000025.1:18211882-18230360 GCA_037177515.1 Pseudomugil tenellus | reverse complement strand
TTAATTCCTTTTAGTTGGTCACTTTAAGTTGCAATCTGTGTTTCTCGTTGCATCAGGGTGCTTCAAGCTGATCCAGAACTCACCTCTCTGTACCTGGCCGGAAGACGAGACGCTTCCTGCAAAGTGAAAGAGCTGCAGCAAAGAACTGATCAGCTCCCCACTTTCTTCCCCCTGCCTGGCACAGCTGAGCGTGCACAAGCTTGCCAACTTACCCATCAGCTGCTGGAGGAATTGGCATCTCTGCAGTTAACCCTTACCAGTCTGGATGAGCAGAGGCAGGAGTTGGCTGAGAAAACGAGCGAAAACATCTGGACAGATTCCTCCTGGACTGAATTAGACACCCTCTGCTTAGCTCTTACAGGAAAGCTGAAGGTAAAGTTGAAGTACAAGATACTGCATTTGGGAAAAAAAGAAAGCAGAATTCCATAAATAATGCATCTATATACATCATTATCTGTTTTCTTGTCTGATAACTCTGGCTTCAACAAAACTGAATCATTGATTATACATTATAGATTAAGATCACATGAAAAACAGTTATATTATAATAAATTAATTTACATGAACTTGTATCATTAAAGGTGTTCTAGTTTCAGCATTTACAGTAACTCTGTGGGAATCTAGGTGCAGGTTCTCTGACTGTTGCTTGGCACGCCTGATATATCCACAGGGTTTGTGCTCCCGCCTCGAGGAAGGTGGGAGTAATGAGGAACAATTTGGCCAGTTGCTGCAGGACTGCCATCATAAATTGACATCCCTGCAGGAAAAGATGTCAGTCTGTCAAGATCAGAAGGAAAGCACAGCTGGAGCTAGCAGTGATGTTCCAGCTCTGGAGGTAAAGTCTTTTGCTGAAACTGACTTTATGAATCATGTTCAAGCTTACCTACATTTTTATTTGAGTTTTTTTCTGTGCTAAAACCACAAAAATGCCCATCATGTGAACCTTTGGCCATTAAGTTTGTGTTTCACACATTTAACTGTCACTCTTTTCACTTTTTAGACTTTGCTCCAAGATGTAACAGACACAGAAAATGACCTTTTACAGCTTGCAACACTCAGGGACTCCATCACAGTCAGTTCCACCGCTGACATCCATGCCAGCCTTTCCCA
Source organism: Pseudomugil tenellus (assembly GCA_037177515.1). NCBI lineage: Eukaryota > Metazoa > Chordata > Actinopteri > Atheriniformes > Pseudomugilidae > Pseudomugil > Pseudomugil tenellus. The sequence goes on along the minus strand of JBAMHX010000025.1, from coordinate 18,229,250 downwards.
GCAAGTTAACGACCTCCAAAACCACAAGATGGTGCTAGAGAGTAGCATCAGAGAGCATCTAGCAGAGCTTAAAGCAATTCAGCAAGTACAGGAAGAGGCCACTTGTTTACTGGCAGCGCTGAAAGATTTAACTGAAAATGTGGGGTCTATCTGCCTGTCTGAGACCGGTAAAGTGTTGCCTGGTATCTGTCATCTGAAACAGCAGTGGTGCATAATAAAGGTAACATTAAAGAAGGCTTTAAAATGTCACTTCACTCCTAAATAATTGAAATCCGAAACAGACAGCTGACAGTACCTTCATTCATAGAAGCTTTTGTCTTTCTCAGGACTGTGATAAGAGGTTGACAGAGTTGTCTGCCAGAGTTAATGACCTGCAGACGACAAAAGAGGCGAGCACCACACAGAAGACTCTACCTGCAGATGTCATTTCAGCTGTCAGTGCACTTCTTAAAGATCTCGACAGGTACACTGCCACTGTGTACTCACAATGTCCCTGCAGTTAATATTTATATGATTTTACATCATTGAGGGTAGCAAATAATTAATAACCTTTTAGACTTTCCTTGCAAATGAACTTGACATCTTTAAATAGTGGTGGCTTGATGTTGCTGAGTATAAAAAGTTTGCAGGAAATGCTATTTGCAGTTTATTTTCAATACTAATACAAGGAGACAGATGCTACGTTGACAATGTACTTTGAGTACATGTAAGGTGTTTTTTTCCCTCTAGCATCCAGTCAGTTTTTCTACAGAAGAAGCAGGATTTTATAGAAATTACCACTGAGACAGTGAACGGAGTCACCAACCAGCTGCAGCGGTGGAGTCGAACATCACAGGCTGAGTCCTCGTCATCCAGTCAGGTGAAACACAGCCATGTGCTCATCTATGTGTCCTCTACTACACCTCAAATGAAAACCTTTCTAACTTTTAAAAATATTTTTTGTAATTTTTCTTTTTACGTGTGCTATTAGATGTTTTCAGCCTTATTTACAGAATATTAAAATGGAAATACACAGCAACAAGTCAGCAAAGAGCCATTCCCTTTTTTTTTTTTTTTTTTTTTGGCTAAGCATTTGCTCTTTGGCAAAAGTAAAAATCATATTGCATTATATCGTACATCAAAGTAGTTTATGTACCTGTTAGGTGTTTGTGTTTTGTAATAGTTCTGGACACATTTAAGATTCAAGATGCTGAAACATGAACTGAGTTGATATGAGATTACAGAAATGCTAAATGTAATGCAAAAGACTGTAAAAACGAATAAGGAACATAATCCTTTTTTATATTTGTATATCTGTGATCTTTTAGGCATCTCTGGATGAAGGTTTGCAGCTTCAGCACGCGCTTCAGGAAGTTCTCTCAGAACACGACTTGCTTCTCGATAGCCTGGAAGCAGCAGTGGCAGTGACTCTGGAGACAGCAGCTTCAGGTGCTCTCCATGAGAGTCAACCCATAGTTCAAACTCTATCTAAACACCTGGTAAGTTTCTTCCAAATCCCAGAAATGTATTGTCATATTTTAGCATAATAATGATGTGTTTGTCTAATATTCTAATTAATTTAATGGATTTATCCTATAGACTCTCGTTGGGTCAAAGGATGATAGCGACACATTGTATGATATTGATATTGAAAGCGGCGTGAACAGGTCACGCTCTGGAAATGACACTGAGGCATTCATCTCAGACTCACTTCCAACCCTGAGCAAGACTCAGCAGGCAAATACTCAACTCCTGCAAAGAGACAGTACCCCGGCATCAACATGGGTCCCACAAAAACCTCTTTTGCATACAGATAATACAGAAGAAATCATTTCAGCACCCTGTGTCACATTCCTGAATGAAGCACCATTAACACAGCAAAAGAACCTTCCCATTCCTACAACTGTAAATGTGTCTGAACTTTTAGCACCACAGTCAAAGACTTCAAATGACAAAACAGACAGTCAAGAGCAAGATAAGTCCAGAAGAAGCCCACGGAAAGTATTTACCATAGTTTTAGAGCTGCAGACATGGGACATACAGCAAAGTGGACATTTTGGGGCCAGCAGTTCAGATGTTTGCAGATGGTCTGAAGGAGCTAATCTTAGTGATGTAAAGTCTGAAGATGTTGAAGAAACTAAGAGTGAATCAAGCAAACATCTGTCCTGAATCCCGCCTTTTGGCAGAAACAGAGGAGGTTAAATCTGCAAGTAACAAATTGCTATGCAATGCAAACCCCAAAACCAGTGAGTTGGAGAGCATTGATGGTTTGACTTTCTCTGAAACACACTGTGATGTTGCTGAATGCCAGCTCACTGGTGCACATGCAGCAGAAGCTACATTTTCAGGTGTCAAGCAAGACAAGGTGACAGATTTATGCCACTCTGGGGAACAAACGGTGAGCTCAGTGTGTATGTTGCAAACTGGATGTGCTTTAACTGAAACACAGAAAGTTGCAACTGACAATGAACAGATGATGGCTGCTGACACGGCACAGAACATGGGTACGAATAGTGAGGAGGTGGAAAAAAGAGACATTCATGACACAATATGTGCAAACAACAATCATGCAAAAGCAGCAGCTGAACAAGACAGCGCTTCACTACTGCAACAGGTAGGTTATTTATTTAGTATTCAGTTATTTATTCATCAATCTCCATTTTTAGAATTTGAATTTTGGGAAAGGAACTGAATGCAGCATCAAAATACAACTTTGGATGCTAATTTTATTTAGATGCGACACTGAACAAATTAGAATTCCCCATATCTGTAAGTTGTTTACATGAGGGTCATTACTAAATTCTTTATGTCTTTCATATGATTTTAAATTTATTTTCTTATGTAGAAAATATAAGAAATGAAAATATGATGAAGATGGTGAAATATAAGAGTTGATCGGCATTTTAGCTTTAGATATATAGTGAAAAACAACGAGAACACAATTAGGACACAGATGTAGTCCAGCTGGTTGGACTTAAATGGGCTTAAATTATGACATTAATGTTCTGCTAGCTTCACCTTTCAATCAGAACTTTCATTTCACATTGCCAGGCCAAAAGAAGAGCTTCAGAAACTTTTAGCATGTTAAAAAAGTTAACTTTATTCTGAAGGAGAGCTGAAGTTCCTCTCCCTTTAAATTCCACTTACTAATCAAAATCTTCATTGTCATTACAAAATATGCATGCGTCCACGTTTTCTTTTGAAGTTAGTGTGCATGTGCATGTGTGGAGTAATATTTCTGACATTTTTCAGGTGTAATTTTATGCTAAATTTTACTCTAGAAATAGACATAACCTTTTCTCAAAACACTTGTCATTTGAATGACATCCATTTACTGAAATCCATTCACATGATTTACTGTTTTTCTGCTCGCCCAGCACAAAAGCTTTCTTCAGTCAGATGAATAAATCTATGCTGGTGTTTCTATGTAAGTTGTACAATCTTTTTTTCCAATGCAAATTTAATATAGACGCCTAGATGTAATCGGCTCAAGTGGTAAAGAAAAAGAATGGATGAATGAAACTTTAACATAGAAAGTTTACGGACAAACATTGTTCCTGACAAGTAATGAGAAAACTGTAGACTCAAACAGTCCATTATGTAAATCCACCTAAAGTACCATTCTGTAGGTCATGCAGGTTGTCACAGCTGTTGTGTGATATGATGAAGTCACTAAGCCATCACAATACTTTACTTTTATAAGTGCTCACACACATTCAACTTAAAATCACCACATTTGAACCAACCTGGACTCTGTGAGGAGAACTTGATCGTCCAGGGGAAAATCATGTAGACACAGAAAGAATATTCCTCAAATAAGCAATTATTTATAAGAATATATTTATATGAATGCAGTTATTTTCTCCACCAAGCAGGTTATGTGTTTGCTGGTGTTTATCTCTTTGTTTATCTCTGTACAACATAACTCAGAAAGTTATGGACAGATTCTCATGAAATTTTCAGGATGTATCCAGTATGGGAAGATGAAGATGTGATTAAAATTTGGAGTTGATCGGGATCATATCAGTAAGCTGAGGCGTCTCTGTGGCTTTGCAGAGGTCTGAGTGCTTTTCTAGTTATAACTTGGACTCGTGGGTTTGTTTTAATCTAATCACAAAGAATTGGTTTTAATTGGGCGTGTTTGCAAAGTGCCACAGATAAAGTATCCAGTGAGATTTAAAGCTAAATGACCTGCGGTGAAACATCACTGCTAAAAAACCCTGGCACTGCTTCATAGTGCTCAAAGACACAATTTATATCTGTTTTCTCTTTTTGCTATTGGAAAAAAAATAAGTTACTAATTATTTGTTCTGGGCTTTCTTATAATTTCTTCAATTCCTATCTACGCTGGTTTTTATTAAACAGTTGTTATTGAACAGTGAGCTAACAGATTCCTGGTTTGATTATGTAAAAGAGTTTCTTTAATACTTATATTTGTAAAAACGTTTTAAAATTGACATAAGTGTACATCAGTCACTTTTCCTCCTTTTGAGACACCTGAACGATCTTAAACTCCAGGATTTTGTTCCATAGAGGCCCCTTAGATATAAAAAGACTAAGCCTTTATCAGAAACCAAATAAATATTAGTATAATTGATCAACATCTCTGTGATTAGTCTAAAAAATGGAACTTTTAGGATTTGTAATGCAACAACAGATGCAACAGCCTTGTTTTCAACGAGTTCAACAAATTAAATGTTTTAATTAAAACCTGCTACGTGTTTTTAAGCACATAAATGGCGTCTTCTTGGCCCCCAAAATTTGAAACTGAAAGATGAAATAAGCATTTTAAAACCTTAACTCTAATTAAGTTAACTGTTTAAGATATCCATTACAGTAAATTACATTTCTCAGTTACGGTAATTTATTCCTCTATTTGCAAAATAAAAATACCAGCAGTAGACTTAACAATAGCAAATGAAGTGTATAACAAGATTCAAGAAGTCAAACAGGAATGTCACATGGTTTTTTTTCCATTTTTAAATACAGTAGTCTATATATTCTATAATTTATTAAATATTGGATATAAATGATATCATGCATAATTGGTTGGTACAGTCATTTCTATACTGTAAAATATTTTCACTTTGCTGTGGATCCATTCAACAAATCTGAAATATGCAGCATGTCTTCGTATCTTGTTCCTGCTCCACCTATGCCCCGCCACAATGCACACCTTAGTCATGCCCCAGAAATTTTGAAAGGCACCTCCCCTGTTTGTAGTCTAGTAACCTACCAGTTCATGTTAGGTTTTTGTCTCAAATCCTGTCTAACCACGTTATAACGAACCATTTCTTTCTTTAAAGAAGCTATAGAAGCAGGACATTGTACATGTGCTTGAGGAATCATTCTGCCTTGAGGCAAACTACTCCTTATTCAGGCACATTCTTGCATGCAACTGTGCTGACTCGCTTGGGCCACTGTCTGCCTGATACTGCTGTGGAGGGAAAAGAACAGGAAGCTCTGTTATTATCTGTGGACAAACATGGAGAAGACTTGCTAAAGTGCAACCCCACCCCTGTCTTCTGTCTGTGTGACCTCAGATTGAAGAAAGCATGGAGTGTGAGAGGACAGCGGTATGTTACCCGGCTGATCTGGGTGCTGGAAATATGACAGGTGGATCACAAGAGCCCTGCAGTTACAGATCCACCATGCAAGATATTCTATCTGAGATCCAGAGCTTGGTGGAAAGAAGTAACATTATAAATGTGAGTACTGACTGGTTAAAATCTGCTTGTAGTGGAAATTTTTAGAACAGATTTGATTCTTAACTGAATGAATGAAGGAATTTTAGCAGAAAAGAGCAATAGCCTTGAAAATGTTAGAGTTTGTTAAAATAAATGGAAATGGTTCTTTCAGGGAAATATGGCAGAAAGTTCTGGTGCACATATCCAAAAAAAGCAAGATGTCTATTATAAAGGCATGGCACAGTGAAAAGATAAGTTAGTGTTTTGATTTATGGTTGTGTATTCCCATGATGCTGCTGACAGGAAGGATTTATGAGATACAGCCATTTCCTGCTGGGTTACTAGGTCTAATTACATGCAGTACACAGGCCAATGCAGAAATGACCAATTACAACATTGGAATATAACAATTCTCACTTTAACTTTTTTCAGAAATTATATAAATATTGTGCTTTGTGAAAAAAGGTACCTGCTAAAAAAATTGTAATAGATGTTATTTCTTTACTCATATTAAAACTATGCCTGTGTCATTTTGTTGCAGTACATGATGCAGTTTATTCTCATTATCATGAATGCCCTTTTTTTTCTCATATTATTCTTTAAAGAGAGCACCTTGCATAGATTTAAATTGGTACCTGAAGTCATCTCCTGGTGAAGCAGACATTCATTTGGTCCGAACTGTTCAACAAGTTCTCGCGTGCAGATATCAGCCTGCACAACTCAGTGTTACAGCTATGGCCAAGCAGCTGGAGGAGGCACAGGTATGTATAACACCTCCAAAAAAACCCATAAAATGTCAAGGCAGGATCTGAATTTAAAAGAGTAAAGAATGCAACAATATGCACAATGTTGTAACTGAGATAATACATTGGTATTTAAAACCTTAATATGATCATTTTTAATTTGAGTAGCACAAGTGTAAAAAAAAAGAATCCTTTAAGTTATTCAATGGTTGAATAAGTCACTAAAATCGTTTTTAGCATGAGGAGCTGTACAGAAATGCTTAGTGCTCAGAAGTGGTTTACCTGTTACAGCACCTTAGTTTAGCAATGCATTTCTATCCATCCATTATCTATGGCTTATTCCCTGACCGATTGCCAGGGGGCTGGAGCAATCCCAGCTGACATCGGGTGAGAGGGCACATCCTAGACAGGATGCATTTATATAAAACTATAAATAATTTTTAGGGTTTTCTCATCAGCACAGAGTGCTATGCACAACAGCACACAATCTCTGTTACCACTTGGTTTCATTGAAACTCTACAAAGCAAAGACACAATCTAAATGATCAGGATTCATACATATGGCTGCTTTTTTATTGGCCTAAGCTAAACAATGGATGTTTTAGAAACCCTACCAGGTGCCTTTCTTTTCATTCCAGAGACAAAGGCAAACCACATTCTGCATACATGACGTCAAAACTCCATGATATATATTTTAATAGTAGATATCCCATACAAATCAGCAATGTGCTAGTATACATATTTCCTTAAACCACAAAAAATTATCTTAATTTCAACATATTTTTATAATGATGTTAGATATCGTTGTGTGCTGCTAGAAGAGTTGACATAAAACACAAGCAAACATTGTTTTCATTTACACCTGTTGAAGGTAAGATATTTGATATATTTGTAGTTCTTTTAATGAAAATACTATTTTTTTGATTATTCATAAATCATTGCATGCTGTTTCTATTGACATTTTACAAAAAAGCACACCATGTTTAAAATAAACAAGGTACTGTGTTTTTATTTAATGTATAACATCAGTTATATTATCACAAATTAAAGAAAAAAACTACCATCTTTCTGCTGTAGGCATACAGGTGCAGGGTACTGGAGCAAGTTGCTACTATGAAAAGCAATGCAACGACGCTTTCAGACCCAGATTCTATAAAATGGGCTGAGGAAGAGTGGAGTGCAGCGCTGCTGGATGCCTCGGCTACCATGCAGGTGAAAGCTGCACAGCTGGATCAGGTCAAACAGTATCACTTGCAGATGAAAATGACCAGAGCTTTTCTTGAGGTCTTAGCTACTGAGAAGGAACAAATGAGCCTGTGAGTTCACCTGGGTTTTGTAAGCATACCACTGTAAGCTCACCATGATTACTTGGATGTGTTGTGGCCTTGTTTACTGTACAATAATGCAATTTTGTTGTGGATTTTGTCAGGAGTGCCTTGAAATGCAGTGCCTTACAAGCTGAAAAACTCAAAGTTTTGCTGCAAACTATGGAGAAGAAGAAATGTCTGATAGAAGATTTGTGCTGCTTAAGTAGCCAGCTGTCAGTCCACTTAAGCAGCGCTGAAAGCTCAGGTGCTCTCCTTGCTCAGCTTGGAGACATCCAGGAGGAATGGAGGCTTCTAGAAGGAAGCATCAAAAGGGCTCTGTGGCATGCATCAAACTCCGCCTCGCAATCTTCACTTCTATTAAAAGAGACTGAACAGCTTAAAAATGAAGTTGAAGCTCTTCTAAAATCTAAATTAGACAACTCAAGCGCTTTGGAATTTCTTTGTCTGACCACAGATTTGAAAATGTATAACCAGCTTTATGTACATCTACAGTCCCAGGCAGATGCTCTTAGTAGTTTTTGCCTGGGTCAAAAAGAGAAGGCTGAGGTTGAACACAACCTTAAGGAATTGGGATCCTTGCTAAGTGTCACTAAGAGAAAGTTTGATGCTTATCCAGACTGCTGTGGTAGCGTTTCTTCAAGTAAGATCAGTAATCAACTACGGCACTTGATCGTGTGGGCTAAGCAGGCAGAACACCATATTTCCACTGGCCACAATTTAGCTCTGTTTCCTGAGCAAGCTCGCATTCAAATAGCTGAAATAAGAAAAAGTCAGACAGATATTTTATCAAGACGAACTGAGATGCAAGAACAACTTAAAGAGCTGAAAGGTGAAGCCTCTAATCTGGAACAGAATGATAATGAAGTATTAAAAACAGTAGAGGATCTTTATGAAGCTATTACTGACAGCCTAGATCATGTTCTTAACACAATGAAGAAAAATCTGGGGGAGAGAGAAAAACTTTTATGTGAGCTTGCTAGCATGGATGCCTGGCTAGCAGAATCACATGCTAACAGAGATACCTACATCCATGTTGAGAGTGTTTCAAAAGCTGATATTAGACAATTGGAGAGTGAGCTGAAAAGTCACAAATTAGCCACTGTGGAAATTGAGAACCAACTAAATCTGTTGGGAGCAATGTCAGAAAATTGTTGGAAAATAGCTATGGGGTTAAGTCCCGGGGAGAGCCGTTACCTTGTCAACAGGCTTTCAGGACTTTGGACAGAGTTAGATGGACTGCTAGCTCACGAGAAAGCCACCAGTTGGGAATTGGAAGAGCTGATTCATGAGTGGACCTCATCAAATGAGGAGTTATCTACCATCCAGGCTAGCTTGAAGCAAATTTCTAATAATTTGGAGGAACAGAAGTTTCCTCTGACTCAAGAAACATTGTTGATTATCTCTCGTATGAAACAGATGCTAATGGAGCATCAGTGTCAAGTACAAGAGCTCCAGCACTGCCAGGAGGTTGTGCGAGACTCCTTGCTATGCTCCATTGGGGAACTACAAGACAAGTGCAAAAGTCTTGGCATAGAAGCATTCGAACAAGACAAGTATTTCCACTTAAGGGAACAAATGGAAGAATCTAGAGATATTATTAAAGGGCAAATCCAGCATGTCCAAAACAAAGCAGTCTGCGTGGGTGAGAGGTTTAGGCTGTGTCAAAAACTCCTTGTTGAACTTCCTCTGGTCAAGACACAATGTCAAGAAGCAGCAGATCAACTTGAGGTTTTATCTGAGTTACACCCATGTGAGCTGATTTCAGAGAAGGAAAGAATTCAATGCACAATAGAAACTTTGGTGTCCTGGGAAAATTCAATCACAGATGATATCAAAAACTTAGAGGCCGAACTTCTGATGGGTCTGCGTTTCAACTTTGAGCTTCCTGCCTTCATGAAGATGCTACAAAGTACAAGTGAAAGGCTAAAGGGAGCCAAACCTGTCAGTCCTGAGGAGAATGCCATAGATGGGGCACTGCAGCAATACTGGGTCATCTGGAGAAATGTGGAATCTGGGATGCGAGTGTTGGAAGGTCTGGCACAGAAAGAAAAGAATGACTTGAGAAACTACAAGGAACTGCTCAATCTTAAAGAAGGAGTGATTCAAGAGTGTCATTCATGGATGGTGAGCTTTAATTTTTAATATTTTTAAGTGATTTACTAAACCATTAATCTTTTCTAACCTATTGAACATGTATCTAACAGGCCAGCCTGTCTCAAGCCAGAGAATCCTTAAAAGACTTCCAGTGGGCTGCTCAGGGAGCGATAGCCTTCCTCCATAATGCTGAAGCAACCTTCCTATCAGCTCCTGGAGGATTTTTAGATTGCGCTGAAGAACAACGGCAGACCCAACAGGCTTTAAAAGCTCTTGAAGATGGATTTCAGGCTCATATATGCCACCTTGTGGACCGGATGCCCCAGCAGACCTGCCTCTCCCGCCCAGATACAGAACTTCTCCACATTGGCATCCTCAGTCAGTTGCTGGTAGGAAGAGCTGTCCTGGAGGCTCGGGCACAGCTCAGGCTGGAATGCTTACAGAGGTGGTTGCTTATTTTATATTCCTAGGGCAACAATACTTGTTCTCATTCATAGCATTCGCCTCGATGTCTCACTATGGGATACGCCCTTCTGCTTGTTCCTCAGAAGAATGTATCTCATTACGCCAATCCTGATTGGCTAGTGATGGTGATGCTCACGTCACGTTAAGTAGCTTGCACTACGACGTAGCATCATTAAAAAAATACTTTTCTCGCTTCTGACTCAGCATATCTCAACTGTCAGTTAGCTAGCTTAACTGTCCATAGACATATTCTGAGTAGGTTTTCTGTCGCCGGGTGCTAGCTACACTTCTCAGTCATCTCCATAGACCGAGATTTATAACCGCAAGGTTTACTGCACGGCTCTTAGCACATCAGCTAACGCCGTGCTACACGTTAAGCATTCCGGCTAACGTTTTTCTCTTTTGGTTAGCAGTTCAGCTAGCTAAAAAATGTTGCAGCATGTCCCTCACACCAGAGGGGACAGAGACTCCGGGGCTCGTTCCTGCAACTGCGGGAACAAGATTTCGAGCAAGGATCCACACCAGGTCTGCTCGAACTGCCTTGGGCTGGAACACGCCCGGGCACCCACATTCTTCGGTGTGCGGTCCAGGCCATGGGTAAATCTATGGGGATAATGGTGTTGCAGGAATGGGCCTATGGCCAAATCTGTCAAACCTATCAGAGAGAAAAAGGAGGATATCCTGGACATGCCAATCGTTTCAGATGGCATCTTTGGCACCGCGCTAGCTTCGATGCAGCAGCGGTGTGAAGCCAGGAAGAAAGAGAATGAAGCGCTACAGCTTTGCCTTCCCCGGAAAGCTGAGCGCCTTCCTCCACAGGCTCCACGGCAGACTTTTACACAGTCTTCTTCGTGGCCCCCTCCGCAATTTAAGATCCCCAAACGGCCGAAACCCAAGCCCACTCCTGCCGCTCCGTCGAGACAGGAAACCAGGCCTGGTTGGTTTAAAAAAGCTCAGACACCAATGACATCTCCGCCAGGACAACCTGCGCAGACTGTCCGTCAGCAGGCCAGAAAGAAGAAGAGAGCAGCCTGACAGCCTCCGCTCTTCCTGCCGGTGAGACAGCTGGATGTTCCCCGTTCACCAGCCTCACCAGTTCCGAGTATGCAGCTGGTAGCGGTGACTCCAGCACCCTCATCACCGTGTGTGGTGCTGGAGCCAAGCCAGCCTCCTCCAGCCAGAGGGATCCGCGACTTAATTGCTGGGACAGCGGGGTCTGCTGCAGTTTTATGTAAAAACATAGAACATGTTCGTCTGATGCAACCAGACCAAGGGTCGAGGGCAAAGAGAAAAAAGAACATAAAAACATTAAAGGGAAAAGTGACACCTCCCACAAGAGGCAACTCTTATGGGAGCCGAAGCGTAGACCCTGCCGTGTAGCGGCCATGCCACGCATGCGCAGTGTTGAGTTGTCACAACCCCGTTCTGCCACCAGATGGCACCCTAACACAAGTTTTAGGAACAGAGGCGGCAGATCTCACAGTGGAGGTGGTCAGCCCGCTGTCTCTGAGAAAGGAGCAGTGGGCTACGCTCTCGCCTTCAGCTTGGGTTCAGAAAACAGTATCACGGGGATACAGGCTTCAGTTTGCAGCGGTCCCCCCACCATTTTCTGTAATAGTTTATTCACAGGCCCGGGGAGAATGGGCTCACATTTTGCAGGAGGAAATTTCCTTGCTGCTAAACAAAAAAGCAATATGCATAGTGCTCCCCCACCAGGTATTTTCTGGTCCCCAAGCGGGGAGGGACCAGAACTCGCCCTATCCTGGATCTAAGGGCTCTGAACAATTCCCTCAGAAAATACAAGTTCAGGATGCTCACACATGCATCTCTGCTGCGCCTCGTCCGACAAGGCGGTTCGTGCCTGTCGACCTGCAGGACACCTATTTTCATATTCCCATTTATCCTCCACACGGAAAATATCTTAGGTTTGCCTTTCGGGGCTTGTTTTAAGAGTACACCGTGCTCCCTTTCGGTCTGTCTCTGAGCCCGAGAGTGTTTGTGCAGGGTACCGAGGCAGCGATAGCTCCGCTGAGACGACGGGGTTTTCGGTCTCACATAAACTACCTAGAGCTCTTAGCAGTGTTTCTGTCTCTAAAACGTTTTCTGTCTTTTCTCAACGGATATCATGTGCTAGTGAGAACAGACAACACAATGACGGTGGCATACATCAACCGTAAGGGAGGGCTGCGTTCCTGCCAGTTACACACACTGGCACGCAGACTGATCCTTTTGGGGCAACAAACGCTTCTTATCGCTGAGGGCAACGCATATCCCAGGCTCTCGGAACTCTCCAGGGGCTCCCCGATGTATGGCGAGTGGGCCTTACACCCAGCTATTATGGAACAGTTGTGGTCACTCTTCGGCCGAGCCTCGGTGGACTTGTTTGCATCGAGGGAGAATGCGCAATATCCACTCTTTTCTATGCGCGACCAGAGTGCGCCGCTCGCAATGGACGTGCTGGCGCACGCCTGGCCCCGCGTCCTTCTTTATGCTTTTCCCCCACTAGCCCTGGTGTCCCCGACTCTGTCCAGAGTGAGGGAGCAAGGGCGCAGACTGATTCTGATTGCTCCGCACTGGCCGGGCATGCATTGGCTGGTGGAGATTTATCAGCTTCTGTGCGGTCAGCCGTGGCAGCTTCCACTTCACAGGGACATGCTGTCACAGGCAGGAGGCACTGTTTTTCATCCACACCCAGAACGCCTGGCGCTATGGGCCTGGCCCGTGAGTGGTTTAACTTAAACACAGTGGAGCTCCCTCACAGTGTGATTAACACTATTAAGAACGCTAGAGCCTCCTCCACTAGATCTCTTTATGACTACAAGTGGATGGTGTTTGAGCAATGGTGTAATGAAAAGGGGCACACCTGGTTTCAGTGCTCGGTGACTGTGATTTTTGTCTTTTCTTCTGGAGCTCGTTGACAAACGCAGGGCCTTCTCCACTATTAAAGTGCACCTGGCTGCTTTTTCTGTATGTCATGTGGGGTTTGAAGGGAAAACGGCTAGTCAGCATCCGTTAGTCTGTCGTTTCATGAGAAGGGCATGCAGGCTACTTCCTGTTTCCTTGGTGTCCTCATGGGACTTGGTGGTGGTCCTGGAAGGTTTATCTGGACCCCTGTTTGAACTACTAGAAGATGTTGACATTAAACACCTGTCTCTTAAGACAGTGTTGTTGTTGGCTTTAGCTTCTGTGAAGCGTGTTAGTGATATCCATGCTCTCTCAGTACATCTTTCATGCACTCAGTTTGCCCCGGGAGATGTGAGGGTGTCATTCAAACCTAATCCAGCATGTGTGCCTAAGGTCGGCTTATGCTCTCCCATTACCCTTATGGCACTTGCTCTGCCGTTTCTCTCTTCACCTGAAGAGCAGCAGCTTTATAAGTTGTGTCCAGTCCGCGCTCTACGTATTTACATGGGACAGACACAGGGGATTTGAAGGAGTGACCAGCTCTTTGTCTCCTGTGCGGCGCCCCGGGCGGGCAGGCCTATCACAAAGCAACGGCTTTCCCACTGGATAGTGGACGCCATTGCAGTAGCCTATAGGAGTCAAGGTTTACGGGCACCTGGTGATTTGCATCCTCACTCCACTCGAGGCCTGGCTGCATCATGGGCCCTCTTTAGAGGAATCTCCATGCAGGATGTTTGTGCAGCTGCATGTTGGTCTTCACCCCTCACTTTTGTTCGGTTTTACAAACTGGACGTCTGTGCCTCAAGTGTGGCCCACTCTGTTTTTAGTGGTGGGCGCTCTGGGGAGCAGACTGCCACTCCATAAGTGCTGGTGGTCACTTGAGATAAGCTGTCTGGCATTTCGGGAGTCTCCATATCCCATAGTGAGACATCTCACTCATGCTAGTCTGAGAACCGGGGTTACGTTAGTAACCTAAAGTTATCACTTTACAATGTTATTAATGTATTTTCTTTTGTAAAATTTGTGATTTTGTGTTCGTATAGATGTGAAATAAGACAACAAAGTCACAGGAAATCTCATGAAAGCATAAGGCAGCTGCTTTCAGAACTTGAATCTAGACTGTCAGATTGTGCTGCAGAGCAAGTGACATCATATGAAAAGTGTGTTGCCCAACAAAGAAGAGCGGAGGTAGGTTTGATGCATCATAATGTTGTTAATAAATGTATATTCTTAAGCAGTTTGAACCTTGCATTACGTAGACTTTGGCAGTTTATGGATATTGGTGGTCCATTTTTATTTCCATGTGTTGTTTAATTGTATTTAACCTTCATTTTATCAGGAAAAACAATAAATTCCCTTTTAAAATGTTGGCCTGGGAAATGCCAAAAAAGACTAAAAAAAAGCAAATTTCAGTGCTTTATTAGAAATATAGATGTAAGATTAGAATATGTTAAAACATAGAAAAGACTATAATAGACTATAATGTTGTATCTTCAAAGCTCAGTGCAAGAATCACAATGATTTTGTTTCTCCACTCATTGAGCAGCTTCCAGGATGGCTCCTACGATGAGAAGGATGAAAATATAAAAATTACAGGGAAATGTAGTGTGATAATAGTTTAATCTGAGTTTATTTTCTTTATAAAAAGCTTTTGATGGAAGATCTTCGCAGCCTCACTGGAAAAATCGAAGACCTGAGAGTTGCCTGCCCAATGCAGGGTTGTGGGGTAGGAAAGGACGGCGAACTCAGGGCCCTCTGGAGGCGCTGGACATCGTTACGACGATGCTTTGGCCTCCTGATGGCGCACATAGAACAGAGGGCAGAAGAATGGAGGGACATCACAACAAGTGTGAGTTTCACTATCAACAAATCTAGAAAATATTGCAAACAAGAAGCTGTTAAACAGGGATGAGTTAAGAAATCAATCAGCTCTTCAGGATGTAACACTGAACTTAAAAAGTACTACTTTAATTTTTACTTTGCAACCTGAGTAATCTATAAATACTATAGATATTTCTTCAATGTTTTACAGATGGAGCAGTGTTGCAGCGTGTTGGCCAGTCTTCAATCTGAGGTTCCAGACTGTTCCATTGTAAGCTTCGCTCAAGAGGAACCCGAGGAGGTTCTTACCCAGGCTGAAGTGCACCAGGAAGGTTTGGAGCAGGAGCAGCAGGCCATATTGTCCCTGGAACACCGACTGGAGCATGCCTTGAGCTTATCCACTTCCCATGATTCTATCAGCCCTGGACCTGTTGGGAAAATACTGATGAAGATCCAAGAGAATCTGAGGAGGTGCGGGTTATTTAGCATAGTGTTAACACATTTACAATCCTTACCCAAAGTAAAAAAGCATTAATAAGATGTTTTTCCTCATAGCTTAAAAGAAAGAAACCTGCTGGTTGTGGCTGCAGCACAAGCAGAGGAGCATGAGAGACAGCTAGTCCAAAAAGAGATAGGACAAGTAGAGGAAGACCTGTTAACTACTTTATCAAAGCTGGAAGTGTGTTTGGATCCATGTGAAAGACAGGTGAGCTAACTTTTTTTCCCCCTTTTTTTTTTTTTTTTTTTTGCTCTGTGAGCTTATCAGAATGGTGATTCAGATATTAGCCAGTTTATGTGCCGGAAAAGGAAAAGTGTTGCATGCAAACACTACACTCTGAGTGTTTTTTCATCTCAATCTTGCTGTCATGCTGTAGTTGTGCATAAAAATATTTTGCAATACAAGCTGATTGCATAAGAAAACAAAGTAAGCTTACGTTTAAGTTGTAACTAGAAAAAAAAATGCAGCTTTACACAAATGAAGAGGATTATCAGAGGATTTCAGGGTTGAACTTCAGACCCCGCCTCGCAGTCTCACACTGCTTCCTGTCTTTCTCTTCTTTCCCATTTGCCTCTCATGTTTCTACACTAACAGCAGCTCAAAACCGATTTGCATTCCCTGAAGAGCACGTTTCAGTGTATCGTGGAGAGCGTGCAGAGCAGATATGCACAGATTCCTGCTGATATTGGAAAGCAGATACAAGAAGTTGAGCAATCTCTCCAGAAAGCAGAGGAGATGGTGACAAGAAGCCTTTTGATCCATGCTTCCCCACTCTAGTCTGTTTTTGCAATTCTTATTTGTAATATTTATTTGTTCAACAGCACATAAAGAACAGCATCCCACTTAAGAAACTGGCTTGTAGACTGAAAGAGCTTGGATCTGGCCTGGAGAATGTGAAAGGATTACTGCAGCAGAAAAGCCCATCAGTCACCGAAGCTCAAAATGTCCTCAAGGTAAACATACTTCTTAATATTCTATCTCTGTCTGTTTATCTCCTGTATGAATTGACTGAATTCTTGTCATTTATATTTTAACCCAACTGCTCTATTCTTATTTCTTTTTTCATTAATGTAACCCTTTAATTTCACATTTGATGTACAAATTTACGATAATTTTTTGTTACCTCAACCTACTAAATTAGCTGTTCTGCACTTCACAAAACTACTGGCTATAAAACTAGACATGCTTGCAAAGTAGCTGATTAATAAGCAACAAAAACAAATTTAATGCTTTCTAATAAACAGTGAAAGTCACCAGTTCTTGTCTGTGCTCCGCAACTGTTTTTCAGCATGTATGGGATGAGTTAGATAGATGGCACAGCAGCTTGATGCTCCTGGAAAGCGAAGCCCAAGATCTCGCAGAGGAGCAGCCAAGTGAAGCCCACCTTTTTATGGACCAGCTCACAGAACCGCTACAGCTTTACCAGAATGCAACGCGCATGGCCGAACACCGCACCACCTTCCTCAGCAGGGTCAGACTCTTGCTACATACTTATTTATCAGTGTAAAACTTGTGGTTTTGCGCACATCAAACTTGTTCATGCTTCTAATCGTCCCTGTTTTCCCTTCTGTTATGTTAGATTCCTGCCTGTCTTCAGGAGTTGGATGACATTCTGCACAGAGCTGCTTGCTGGTTAGAAGAGGCAGAGTCATGGCTTAGCACCTCTTGTTCATTTACAACCGCTAGAAGTCTCCAGAATCACACAACGTCTTTACAAGTCAGTTTTATAGTAACAAGCGAACAAATACCCCAAAAGGATCAATAAAGTTTATAAAGTATATTCAAATACACAAACATGTATCAGACCATAGTTTTGTAAATTCATATGCAAGTCTCTGATTGTTTTTT
>JBAMHX010000025.1:18191474-18206655 GCA_037177515.1 Pseudomugil tenellus | reverse complement strand
TAATTTACTGAGGTAAATGAAGTAATAGTAATAATTGTGTTTATTTCCAGGTGAGGACTTCAGGTTCTCCTCCAACTGTAAAGGAGTTGTTCCAGGTTGTACGGAGGTTTCTCCTCTGTCTGGACTCTTTGACAGACCTTCTGTTAATGCCTGCTGGAGGGGGTGAAGACAATCCTCAGCTGAGGCTGCTGCAGTTGGAGGTGAATGTGATGCACACAAATAAAAACAAGTTTGCCAACATAACCTCATAATATGCAGTTTTTTCACCTTTTCATATGAAAGGGTATTTAACATTTGCTTTGAGTTGTGTGTTTCGCATTCTTATGCAGTGTGTCTGTACTGAGCTGCTGACTTTGGCTAAGCTGGTGGATAAAGTAGAGTCGCACATCAAACCTGAACTTTTGGAGGGAGAGCCAGATGCTTTCTGCTGTTTGAACATCATTCAAGATTGTCTTCAAACCATCCAACCTGTCCTTGCGTCCTCCTACAATCAGCTTGTTGAACACTCAGGATTCAGCAACCAGTATCAGGTTTGCAATCAGCTGTCACCGACTAGCATCCTCTCCAGACCTAAGTAACTTTAGAAACTGAACAGTTTAACTTAATATCTGTCACAGGGTATATTTGCAATTGTTTAAAGATGTTCTGCAACTCAAATGATATGTTGAACAATTAAATACAATGTATTGTAATATAAATATAAAGTAACAAACTTGTTTTTAACCCAGCTGACAATGCAAATGCTGCGTATGTATATGGAAATGAATAATAATGTAATTTGACAGCATTACTTATGATCCACTTTAATCTAGTAAAGAATCTCTTTACCTTTTATCTCTCTGAAAAATAAAACAATACAATGTCTTTACCCTGCAGAACTTCTCCAACCAGCTTTGTCTGCTGGATGAGTTTCAGCTACAGCAGACTGAGATCTTTCCCAGTCTCAAAGATGCTCCCAGTTTGGAGGTAACTACTGCTGCAAACCTTTGTGTGGGTGCACGTTCAACTATTTAGGGGCTTTTTGAAACGATTACGTGGAAAGAAAGTCACAGGGTGTTAATTTAGGCATGATCTAGATGCCTAGATAATTTAGATAATCTAGAAAATAAATTAAACTGATGATTTTAGTGGTTTTTGCCCACTGGTTTGGGTATTTTATAAATTTCTATTAACAATAGATACACTATCCAATAAACTACAGCTCAGTTGAAAAAGTTCTTGCCCAGTGGCACAGGACAATGTTTAGAGTAAAAGAGACACAATTTTAAGTCAAGTAAACTCTTATTACAGAGAAGTTATGCTGAATTGCATTTCTATATATAAACTCAAAGGAGTTAGGCTGAAACTGATACCAATCCTGTAACAATTATTAATGATAAAGCTTTATTCATACAGCAGATTGAATTAAAATCTAGTAAAAGAGATTACAAAAAGAATAATATGAATCATAATACATCTTTAGGAAGCATTCTAATAACTAATATTGTTGCGTTTTAGGATTAAAACAGCTAAATAACTATTAATATTCATTATATTGCATTTTTATGCATGTAGATGCCATTATTTATAGATAACATTATAGGGTTTTTTTTTTTAAAGTACAGCTAATTTTCTGTTATCAATCCTACAAGTTTCCGCTTCTGTGAGATCTAGCTGTTGAAAGTTTGTGGATCCTCCTAAAACTGTTTTTTCTGCAGTGTGAGCTGGACAAACACGTGAGAAAGAGTACGGGGGGAAAAGCCGAGCTGCAGCATGCGTCTCGGTCCTTGCTTCAGGGGATGGCTCGACTCCTGGAACTGGGGGAAGAAAGCTTCATGGAAAGACGAATTAACCTGGTTCCCAACCGTAGTAAACTTCAGTCTGTTGTCTGCAGAAACAAGGTACTTCATCATTTGTTCAGCTAGATTTAGGTTAAGCAGCATCAAGTATGAAGAAAACTGACATTACAGAAGCAGAGCTAAAAAAAAAAACCACATTTTCAAACCTTAATAACTTTCAGTTTGTTGCAACATTTATTTCCTTTTTTTTCCTCATAAATTTGATTTCATTTTGCACAGAAGCTCCTTCGGGTCCTTATGTCCCAGCTGGCGTTTGTTCATTATCTTTTCCAAGAAGAGTTAAACGTACTCAAGAGTCAGGAGGATGAACAAGCACAGCTGGAAATCAGGGCCAAAGCACTGCAGCAGAAAACTTTCGAACAGGAAGTGTCTTCTCAAATGAGGCTACAGGTTTGCAGCTGTCCTTTACTGAAGGCCTGGGGGGCTCCTAATTAAAATAGTAAAGTGACTTATGGTTGGCTCTGATGTAGGAATGGATCAGCTGGGAGGAGAAGTGCGATAAACTGGGCAAGTTACTGGATGAATCTGAAGCCCTAATGAGCAGCAGTGCATCAGAAGTACATGAGGAAGAGAGACCGCTGCAGCACAGACTAGATGCCTGCAAGGTACATCCTGCAAACTTCACAAAATAAAAAAAAGAAATGTTGTTTTACTCTTTACCGTAAAGAGTACTTTTTTTTTTTTTTTTTTTTACATTTCGTACCACAACATTTTACAAAACACATGAAGAATCAGTTCAGAGGATACATTTCCAGATTATTAATAAAATGTAAAAATAAAAAAAAACTTAAATGGCAAATATACATTTATAAAAATTCCTTAATTTTTAAAATTTCTTTATTTAAATTTATATTTTTATTTTTAATGATTTTTTAAAATACTGTCTTCAGAAACATTTCTGTTTTGCTCCTGTGTTATGTAAAATATTGTTCAGCTTTGTTTTAGTTTGCACAATTATTTAATCATAAAGTTAAACTTTATTTAATTTTCTCTATTTATTGTTAAAGCACAGATTATTTTCTAGTCACATGCTTTTAAATCACAGCAAATCTCCTAACTGGGTTTATTCTTAAAGGCTGTTGTGAGGACAGCTTGTATGACCTCGGCACAAACACTGACTTATTCTGCTTGTGTCTCAGCAAATGCTTGTCCGGCTGGATGAAAGCAGAGCTGTGTTAGAGCTGGTACTGGATCAGGGAACCACACTGCAGACAGAACCAGAGCTTGGTGCTCCCGTACGTCAGGCAGGAGGCGCTCTGGAGCTGCGATGGAGGAACACCTACAGGCGCATAGAGCAAGAGATCCAACGCTGCAGGGACATTGAGGACAAGAGAGCCAGGTGGGCAGATTCAAAATTACTCATCAAAAAAGTAAATCATTCTTATTTTTGTTATCTACCAGCAGGTTTAATTAATGCCTCAAAGGTGGAATAAATCTTAGCATCTGGAACAACCATATCAGCAGTTTTGTTCGTCATGATGCCAGAGTTTCTCTTGACTCAAGAGCCAAAGAAATTAGACATCCTGGACTGGATCATTTTAGTTACTGACAAAATATCTCATTTATGTAATGACATGTTGATTTAATATGCACATCTTGGTATAGTAGTACTAACATTATTTGCCTCATATGAAAGGGTTTTTATTATGTCATGTTTATTTTTATGTTTATATATGTTTATAAAATGTTTATATGTGTATAAAATGGAGATTAGATTAAAATGTTTCAGTGAAAACTTTGTATTTATTTTATATTATTTTCGATTTAAATTATCCAGTCCACAACCACACAAAAATCCAATACACAACCTCATGGTTGTACTGCTCAGTTTGAAGGGGAGCAGCCCTCAACCACAATTGTGCAGTTTAAAAGAATAAATAAATATTCTGGTCTCACCAGAGCCTGAATAGAACATTTTGGAGCAGTTGGAGGATTCTGCTCCGTTAGCTTTTTAAACCGAGCGCAGAAATGATCCCTGAGATTTAGTCTGGAAATCTGACACACAGGTTTTGTCTTTTTTTCACGTAAAAAACAGATACTGTATCTGATCTATTAAACTTTTTTATTTTTTTTAATCAGATTTCTTTTTAGGGAAACAAAGAGTTATTTGGAAACTTTAATTTGGTTTAGTCAGAGTTAAAACAAAAAAAAACGCTTGGGTCTTGGAGTCTCCTCCCGTATGTATTATCGCTGCTGGACGCGAGCCGGGATCCTTACTTCACTCTGTATGAAGGTGTTTTCATGTTCTGCCCCACTGGTTGATCTATCGGTCTTGCTCATCCTCCCCACAGATTCCAGACTGACTTTGCCTCATTCAGTGAATGGCTGCTTGGTGCCAGCAAACACCTGAAGTCTTTGCCAGCGTTGGCAGATTCTTCTGACCTGAGTGAGGAGTGTGTTCAAAGAAGTTTGGTTAAATTGCTGGTAAGGTTCTCATTCATCAGAAGTCCTTTAACTTAATTTAAAAACTAAGAATACAAAAGAACAACCACATTCGGATTTATCATGTAGCATTTCTCATATTTCTGTTTAGCTTCGCAGGAAACAGACTTTCTTCTTATACTTTGAATTGGTCCTAAATAACAGGTTTCCGGGTTTTTTTCAAAGTCTCTCCCCATTCTCTTTGGATAATTGCTAATATTCTTTACTTGCTTTCCGTTCTGCCTTTTTACATGTTTTTTTTCTCATGACATTTCAATGCTATCAGCTTATTGCAGAGATACTTTTCAGCTGCATCTATGAAAATATCCCAAAAAAAATAGTTTGAGGGATAGAAAAGTACTATTGCACAAACAAAAGGACTTCTGTAGAGCTTCTAGAGAATAAACCGAGCTGGAACTCACTGATCACTGATGGATTGCTTTGACACATCACAGTTTCACAGATGTAAACACTGTAGCATTGAAACACTTATGAAACTGCCTTTTGTGTGCTAAATAAGGTCCTACATCAGCCTGGAAAGCTATTCCTGAAGGCGATTTAGAGAAATTACAAGACAGTTTGTTTGGTTCAGGCTGTGTTGTACCATAAAAATCTACTTTCAAACTATCATCATATCTTTGCCAAAAACATAAAAGACCAAAGCAAACACGAACAAAAGCAACTTTTAACTGACAGAAATGCATCTTTTCATCTCCCAGCTTTAAATAAAGACCTACACAAATAAACAAATCCGTTAGAGAGGATTAAGCTGCTCTCTGTCACCTTGTTCCTCAGGACTTCTCCATGGAGGTGGAAGCCATGTCTGTGTTAAGGACGTCTGTAACCAAGGATGTGTCTCAGCTCATCCACCTGATGGAAGCTGATTGTCCCGCACTGAGGGCCCAGCTCTCCCAGCTGGAGGTCAGCTGGAACCAGCTAACCTTTGACCTGTCCAAGATCCAAGATCATCTGCAGGAGGTGCAGCATTTCATGTTTCTCATTTCCCCAGAGGAAGAGGTTTAAGTCTGTATAAGGTTGAAGTTTACTGTACATGCAAGATGGACAGTTGATTATGAATAGCTCTCTCAGTAATGTAAACTGTGATGTCGAGCTTTTTGATGGCTTTGTGTCAAGTTTATTCTAAGTGCTGTTTGCTGTAAGAAATAATTAAGACACTGAGAAATCCCCTCTGGTTTGGGGAGTGTAAAGCTAAGCCTGCTGAAGCCCATTTTGGGGTGATTGAGGATGGGGAGGAATCAAAAAGAGGGTCACGTTTAATTTTTCCTCACTATTTATCACCACTGAATAGAAACAGATATTTGGCTTTACTTTAATGGAGCTCAATTTGCCAGGTTTGTCTTCCAGGTTTAGTTTGATACCTTTAAAAATCTGGCAATCACTTGTGCAGATGAAGAAGAGATCTTATCTGCCAAAGATTTAGTACTGTGGATATCCAATAAGGAAACACAGTAAGAGAACAGATGTTTAATGCATGATTACCTAGCTAGATACCTGGAAACAAAAGTCATTAAGAATGTAAAAGTTTGAAAAGAATCATGTGAAGCTACAGCTCATTTCCTTTTTTGTTGAATTATGTCATCTAGGATCTGCAGGCATCACAAGAACCGCTGATGAAACTGTCTGAACTGGAGGACTGGATGAAAAAAATAGAGTCTCGACTCAACCAGGAGAAAGAACGAGTCTTTGAAGCCAGAAATGCGGCTCAGATCACTGAAAGCCTGCAAAACTATCAGGTACTTTATGTTCTGCGGCCTCCACTTAAATCATTTGATAAGTGTTTCAATCATTTCAGTTTATTTATGGATATTTGGACCTTTATTTGTACTTGCTTGTTTAGCATTTATTGAATGCGTTTGTTCATCCTTCAACAAATTTATTTATTCTTGGATGTTTACTCTGAAAGAAATGAAAAAGATCTCTAATTTTTTATGCTAAATGCTGTTTCTTAGGTGTTCATATCCGCCTTGGCCAAAGGACAGCTCCTACTGGATTCCTTGTCCCAGTCGGGGTCTCAGATGGTGAGAGCAGACATCCAGGCTCTCTGGTTGGAACGCACAATGTTTGCAGAAAAAGTCGGCACCATCAGATTTCAGTGGCTACTTCTTCAAAGGGAGCTGAAGAGTCAGGTCTGTAAGTCGGCATGTTTAGATTAGCGCTGGTCCGAATCTTAATTCTGTAGCTGTACTTTTTATTTCAGATGGGAGCTGAATTGGTTCATTGCAACTAAATTTAGCTAGAAAAATATTTTCATGCAAACAGATTTGTGGAATCAGAGTAATGCCGTCCCACTAAAAAGATACATATTGATCCAAAATAAGTTGTTACTTGAATTTCATGCATGGCATTGATTGGAAAGTGGGCTGTAAAAATGTTATTGCTCAATTTGTCAAGACTTTTGTTGTTCTCATAAATAAACCACTGTTTGGTTTTATTTATTCAGACTCATGAAGCTGAACAGATCCATCACACTTGTGCAGAACGAGAGAGACGTCTGCAGAGTCTTCACGGATGGCTAGAACAGCAGAAAAAGCAGCTGAATCAGTGGAAACAGAACACCAGTCAAACACAGGCCACTAATGCTCTTCATGAGTTGGAGGTAGAGTAAGAATGAAAGAAGTTGAAGGAAATTGTGCTGTGTTTTGTACTGTATGTTCCCGTGTGATCTGATGCAATGCTGTCTTCCAGGCTGCTGCAGGCAAAGTGGAGGAGGTTTCTGCAGCTCTGCTGGAGTTAAAAACTAAACAAGTACATGATGACATGGAGAGGAAGCACCCAAGTGATGTGGCCTTTGCAGACCAGGCAGAGAGTGTCGGTCTTACCTGTCTGGATCTTAGTCAACAGGTAAAAGTAAATGTAAATGATCAGAGCAGTTAAAAATAAAGGGTCAGGTAAAAGTGTGTTAAAGCAACAGGAGTTCTTGGCACTGAAAATTCAGCACTGAGCAGTGAGACACTTGCAAAGATACAAAGTGTTGCAAGAAATAGTGTTCACAATTTACAATTTAACACATTTATTAAAAGAACAAATGAAATGATTTTCTGCAAATATTCCAGGAGGAGGAGCAGATTAAATCTTTCTTTATCCCCATTTACACCTATTAGTTTTCTTCTGGTGATGTTGGTCGTCCACTCCTCCCTTTTCCAACTGCGCTTCTTGTGACATGCACAAATTCAAGGATGTAATGGAGAATATTATCGAAATTCCTGTACTTAATTTTATTTCACTAAAACATCTTGAGGTTCAGACATTTTTTTGTTCCTTTAAACAGAAACTTTTTTTTAAAGAATACCTGAAATACACAGATTAAATGTTGTTTAAAACTTTTATAGCCTCTTAGTACATGAAAGAAATTTGATTAATATATGTTATCACTTGTCTGATACTTTTTTAATTGTAAAGAGACTTTATGAACAGCCTGTATACTGAAGACAGATAACATAAAGATCACATTGAGGAACTGAGATATGTTACTAAGCGCTGCCTTTTAGGTCAAATTAGCTGTTTTTGGTGGAATATACACAAACTTTAAAGTGTGTATATATAAATAGGCATATACTCAAATTTTCACCAATTAAAACAAAATATATTTAAATACACTTTGTTAATAAAGCAAATTCTTTAATGCACACTCACTAAAGAACAGACTTTTACTTGTGATGATAAACATTTTCTTGAAATTTGTAGGTTAAGATTCCTAATTGCTTATCTGAACATCAAAAGCAAACTTGGAAAGACTGAAATATATTCTGTATTTCTGATCTAACCGTTTAATAACAAAGGAAAAGTATTTTAACACGAAGTCTAAGTGTGAAAAAAATCTGCCAGATGCACTTAACTGTAAATCTTAATTCTGTTTTCCTCTTGGCCATATGCAGATGGAAGCGCTGAAAGCAACTCTTCAGAAGACAGTGGATGAATGGACTTGTTTTCACAGATGTCTGAAGGATGTTACGGTACACGCCACAAGGGTGCGCTCTTCCCTTCGGTACTACCAAGCCCCATTACTCTCACTAAAGCAGACTGAAAGATGTTCAAACTTTCTCCAGGTGAGCTGTGGCAATAACCATAAAGTCTCCATCTTCTACATAAAGACTATAAAACAAATCTCGCCTTTATTATGATAATCATTATAATAATCCAGTTAATAGCCCAAGTCTACAAGGCTTAACAGCTTTCCAAGTCCAATTCTGAAAGGAGAAAATAATGTTTTGTGTTACTGTGGAACAGCAAGCTGCAGCCATATGCAGCTAAAAGCTTCTCAGTCTAGTTCTGACAGGTTCAGTAAAAGTGTGGGCATTTATAGAGCTCACACTGTTAGTTTGCCAGGATGAACTTAGAATGAACAAATACGAAAGAGACTTTTCTTTTCTTTTCACAGGAGCTCTTGGTTATGGCTGCAGAGGGGGAAACACTTTGGGCAGCTGTGGACAAATCTCATGAGAGGCTTTCGGAGACCCTCCATCATGCAGCAGCGCATGCACTAACTGCTCACGTAGAAGAGGAGCGTAAACGGTCGGTGGTGTGAAAATACAAAGCATATGAGCGTATTCAAATTTGCACAAATAGTGGTTACAAAATAACTTTTAAACCTCCCATTTCATTGGCTGTGAACAATTTGGACTTACATTGCATGCATTTGATTTTCTTTTATGTATTTTATGTATTGTGTATTATGTATTTTCTTTTAACATGAAACAGCATTAGTCTTGTTATTTACTCATTTAAGTTACAGAATGCTTTTGTATTGCGCCCATGCCAGGTGGAAGGAAACCGTGCAGGAAATAAAGGATGAACACATAAAGACTGAAAGGACGCTTTCCCTCTGGTGTAAGTACACCCAACTTGCTGATCGATGCTCCTGTGGTCTGCAGCACCTTTGGCATGAATGGGAGGAACTGTCACATGCTTCACCTGAAAGCTACACACAAGCCAGGATTTGTTCAATCAAGGTGAGTTTAATGTGTTTGCTGCGTTTTTAATGTACAGCTCAGAGTAAGCGTGTGTTCAGAAGTCTAGTAATTTATTGCTGTGTCTAGAAATTGGACGCCTGGTTCAGAATGACCTAGCAGACAACAAACCTTACGGCATGCACGTGATATATGAAGTTGTGTTTATGTCTGCTCTGTAAATTGATTTTAGCTGATTAAACAAAATGTCCCGTGTGTGAATATAAATATATGTAACAACAAGGGCACTAGGAAAGCACGGCTTGCATACAAATAAACAAATGGCTCTAAAAATACAAATTTGCCAAAAAGAGATATTGCGAGCAAGAACTACTTTCATAAACCTTATCTTTTAGTAGCAAAATGTTTTTTATTACATTAATCATTGACTCATCCTCTTCCTGGTGCAGGTTCAGTGAGTTCATGTATTACGCTGGCAATTTAATGAAATGGTTTTTTTTTTTTTTCTTCTTTTACAATGAGTGCTCTTCTTTTTGTGGAATGGAACAGGCATCCTGTACTTATGGGTAGAAATATCAGCGATGTCCTGCTCTGTTTGTACACCCTCCCGCGTTTCCTGTTGATGCAAAAAGTAGATGACGTGGTATTTTGATCAATCAATAAAGAGCAAATGTTTCAGGGCTTTTATTCATGTAATTATTTTTCCACTTTTTTCCATCTCTTGATACACAGGAAGGTGCATTTTACTGGCTTACTTTAATCTGAATCACTGGAGACAAAAAATAAATAAATAAAATGTATCAGCAAAAAAGCAGAAAATGTCCTTTCAAATCAACTCTGTGTGCAGTTTAAACAATAAATAATCTTTTATTTGAATAAAAACAGATTTTTCTTTCCCTTTTCTCACCACAGAAGTTACAGGATGCTTTGGCTGAATTACAAATCGATGTAGGAGACGTTCTGGAGGAGTCCAAGTCTCTTCTCCAGCAGCTGGAACCACTGGCTGCTAATTTAATCCAATCAAGCAACAGATTATTGTCACGTGACCTACTGCTGCTGAGCCAGGCAGTTTTAGGAAAAAAGAAAAGTCTAGAGGTGAGTGAATTAGTTTGAAGTTTGTTTTTTTTTTTAAGTTTAACAGGTATTGTGTACTTTGGTAGTAAACCTGTGTCACCCTTTTTGGCCAAGTTTCACAAATAGTTGCTGTTTTAAAATCAGATATATTTATATTCATATGCAGGAGAATTTCGAACAGCAGAAGATATTTCAAACTCGTCTGGATGGCCTCGAAAAGCAGTTGCAGAAGTCACTTTCTAAGCTCAAGGCAGGCATTTATGATACAGACGCCTTAAAAGTAAGTCGGAATATTTTATTTACTTATCTTTTTTCATTGTATCTGAATAAAAATGTGAAAAAGCTCTTTAATGTACGTGTTTTGGATTTGCAGGATGTTATTCTGGAGCTCAGTGATTTGTTTCCATCACTAGTTGATATTGTGGAGATGAGAACTGAAACCACGTTCAGCAAACAGGAAATAGAGAAACTGCACACGTTTAGTAGCCGATGGGTGGAAAGCTGGATTCAGGCATCAGAAATAAACCGGTGAGAAAGTTTACAGTATAAAAATATGAACCTTTATTACAGAACTTAAATGTAAAGAGTGAAATTGATACACTTTATCTTTATTATCAATGTCTTGAGAGCAGTTTGCTTCATAACCGAAGGGCCTTACATGTTTAAAGTCTTATTTTTGACTGTAGTTTGCATTTTAGATATAAAAGAAGCCAACTTGTGTCCTCTTTGTATGTTTTTCAGAGAGTTGTCTCATGAGTTGCATCGCTCCCACAGCTTTCAAGAGAAGTGTAATAAATTGAAATGTATCCAGAAGAAACTGGAGCAAGAATCCATGTGCAGAAAACCTCCAACTTACTCCAACCTCCAAGAGATGCTAGCTGTCCATCAGGTACATATACTTTTTAAGACATTTAGGTGTGGTAGACACAATCAGCTTGGATTAAGTCAATTTTCCCAGATTTAGTCACATTTAATCATTTTATCATCCATCTGTTTGTAAAAACATGCACTTGTCTTTTTAAATGTATAAATCTTGAGCAGTAAAAATATGCCAAAGTAGTTTAAGCTCTATATGTATTTAACAGGAAACATATTTAGGTGAAGAGCAGATAAATTTACAGTTTAAATGAGAGATTTAAAGATTTTCTGTCTTTTTTTACAGTGTAATCAGGAGAAAATCTGATTTGTATACTTAAAACTCATTGTGCTATCATCCTGTTTGCCTCTCACTCCCACAGAGACTTCAGGTGGAGATAATTATTGGCCATGAGCTTCTCCAGGGTCTCCTCTCTGATGCAGTCAAGTCTATAGAAACAACACAGAATAGGTAAACATGTAAAAGTCTGCCACATAATGCTGTCTGCAAACTTTTTAAACAAAAATAAAAAGGTGTATTAAGCAGTTGTAGATATAAATGTTTTACAGACACTTTTGATTAAGTTCATTACAAGAGAGATGTGGTTATATTCTGTTCTGAGCTCATGTATTTCATCACTTAGATATGAGCTTTTCTGCTTCATTCCTGATTCTCTTTCTCACAGTTATGCATGTTTCTTAATAGTTGGCTCTCTCTGTTGGCAATACTTTTTTCTTTAGAAGTGTTTGAAGAACTTTCAACTTTTTTTTAAGCAAACTAAAGTTAATTTTCTTGTCTTTCCTCTGTGTGATGTTGGTCCCAGATGTGAAACAGTCTTAAATAAAGCAGCCAGGTGATCTTGTTACAATACATGTCAGACTCAGCCAGACTTATTAACTGTAGTTGTATCATGTATGTTTTATTGCTCATTTTTTTTAAGTTAAATGTATTATGCAACAACCTTTAGTGGCCTTTAGCACTGGATAAACTAACCTTCTGTTTTGATCTGGCTTTCTGCATTTTGGCCATGTCTTCCTCCACAAAACACACAAACTAAACTGTTTTTGTGTTTGTAAAATGTTTGTTTTTTCCTGTTTATAGTTCTGAACTTGTGGATCAAATGGTCCATATAAAGAAGAGCTGGTCCAACTCTGTGGCTCTGGCTGGGCAGAATTGGATGATGCTAAAGGAAAGCCTGCGTTGCTGGAAAATTTACCGCCATGGGCTAAAACTTCTCCGGAAGCTGTTTACAGCTGTTCACGCTTTGCTGCCCACAACTGGACTGTTTTTAAAGACGCTGCATCAGCTGCGAAACTTCACTGATGTTTACCAGGTTAGTTTGTTTGAACATCACAGCAAGTGCACTGTGCACAGATGAAGTTTGATCAGACGCTGTGTTGTGATAAATTATAGCTGATCATCACAAATGCTGTTTATCTCCATATTTTTTTCTCCAAGTGTGTTGAGAAGTGTTTAGGTTTGCACTCTGCAGTGTACACCCAGAGTCTGGAGGCTGGCAAGCATTTATGTGAAACCATCACAGTGTCTGAGTGTCAGAGTCAACTGCAGTCGGAGCTTCAGGACTTAGAGGAGACGTGGGAGCAAACCACCTCACTACTGGGAAAAAGCATGTGCCTGGTTAACACCACTGTCCAGGTAATGCTTCTCTCTCTATTGTTTTCACTTTTATGAAAAGCTTTCGTGAAATATAGTTGTGACAATTACATCCTTGTGTTTTAGATCAGATGTTAGGAGCACATGCTGGCAAAAGAAACTATTCTTAAACAGTCTTAAACAGATGGTTTGAGATTTTTATGTGGTTCAAAATGAGGGCAACAAAGTAAAAGCTTTAGGCTTTACGATTAAAAAGAAAAATAACCCAAAAAATCCCTACCAAAATTAGCTTTAACAAACAAGAAAAAAACTACAAAAAAATAAGTTAATTTTTCTTGAAATAAGATCAAATCTTGTTCTGTTGGCAGATAATTCATCTTATTTCAAGTAACATTAACATGTCAAGAATTCCTGAAACAAGTAAAAAAAAACTTTAAAATACCTCCTAAGTAAGAATAATTATCTTACGTTTAAAAAAATAAGCATATATGTCCTTGATTTGAGATGTTTAATCTTACTTAGATTTTAGTTTTTGCAGTGATAAAGATTTGTTTCAATACATCTCGCTTGCTGATTACTGGGATAGGCTCCAGCTGACCCCTGACCTGAATGCTACAGCTGCTGATCTTGTTTAAAAAAAACACTGATTTTCATAAAAACCCAGTTCAAGAAGAATTCTAGCAGATGTCTACTATAATTCTCTAACATAAGTTATTATGCAGAGGTTCCAACTTTTAATCACAGGAAAGCTTTTACTACAATGCTAGAAAGGGAAGAACGGATCTGTTTTACATGACCCCAATACAGGACATGATCCCAGCCAAATGCATGCACTCTCACACAGGAGCTGGTGGGCTTTACTGGCAATGAGGTCTGTCCAAGTGGGATCAAAGGAGGCTCAAATCTCTCCATGATCCACATCCAGAGACAGCTGGGTACCAGTGTCATTCCATCACTGTCACAAAGCTGCATTATCTTACTGGTAGACCCAAAGAGATTAAAAGAAAAACAGAATATTCCCCCATTCTTATGAGAACGCATCGCTTTGCCTTAATGTAATGAAGGGGAGGGGGAGAAATGGCCAGTATCTGACATATATTGGGATACAGTTGATCTAAACTGATCATGATTACTGTGGTCTGTTAGCAGGTCCTTATTGATTCATATGCTGCATTAATCTTAATCTGACTGTTTTGCTGAACCCAAAGATAAAAATGGGAAGTTGACCTATTCTTTTAAGCTCAACTAGATCTAGTTAGGGAGGGGAAATCCTTCACCCTCTGACCAACAAGTCAAAAATCACACAGAGTAATCTAAGAACCAACTGGCAGTGGTTTAGTGGCTTAGCTTCTCCGAGCGATGGCCACTGTAACACTAGCCATAAAGAGTTGCTCTGGTTTTGCTCCATTTTAAAGAGCTTAACTTTAATCATGGAGAATGAAATGTAAATAAGATAATGAATACATTTTTACATCCTCTTTTCAGCTACATGGACTTGTTAGAAAATATTATTACAAATATTCACAATTTTCCCTTTTTACCTGCCTTTAAAACCCTTTTTATGTACAATCTCTTCAGCAAAGCAAGACATAATTCAGCAAATGACTGATGGTAAATCTAATAAAAGATGATGTTAAAGAGCGCAGCATGTCCGCTTCATGTGTCCTGTTGTTTGTTTAGATGTGGACGCAGTGTCAGAGTGGAATAACCAACATCGTGAATGAACTGGATCAGGTGAAGAAGCAGCTGGAAGGAGGACCAGAGAGATCTGAGGAGCTTATGCAGGTGATTTATCTAAATAACATTTACATTATATGTGATGTGAAAGGCTGTAATCATGTGTGAGAGAAAACTGGTTAAAGTTTCCTCTTCCCACAATTCCACCAGGAGCTCCTCCATCCCACCAGATAGTCTCTAAAGTTTACCCCCCTCTCCCTTATTTAATGACCCCATGCTTTCACTCTCCTCCCCCTTTTTTACCCCTTTTACCCTCCCCCTGTCTCGCCTCCTTAGCCCTTTAATCTGGGTGGTCAGTGCGAACACGACCGAGAGGTAAAGCAGCTTGTATCCACACATAGCTATCAGACTGCATGTTTGTGTGTGTTATGCAGGAGACTGAGCTCTCTCTGCAGCATTTGGCCAGTGGATTACAGGAACTGGCCACCATGAAGACAGACCTGTCCCAGTATGTTGCGGCCAGTGACTCCATTCTGCTGGAGCAGCAACTGGAGCAGCTCCATGGTCAGTGGGAAGAGCTTTGTATGAAGGTAAGAACTCATTTTTGAAGTGTGAAAGGCCATGAAAAGAATCTGAGCAAGACATTGTAGATGTAACAGGTGGAAAGAGAAGTTTGAGGAGGGGAGAGGGAGGGAAAGTAGTTTTTTTGGCAGCGACCAGCAGCACCAAGTCTCTGCACTGTTGGGTCTGAATACACACACACACACACACAC
>JBAMHX010000025.1:18148719-18178283 GCA_037177515.1 Pseudomugil tenellus | reverse complement strand
TATATATATATAAAGAACTTGTTCATACAAAACAATTGGGAAAGTAAAATGCTTTGCATTTAAAAAGAAAAAGAAATATCTTTACCCATCAAGTCCCACAAGCACACATAGAAAGATGGTCTGAATAACAATAAAATCAATAGTAATACATTCAAATTTTTTGCAATATTAGTATTATCCTAGTATTATGAATATATTACTTTATTATTAGTGATTATTATTCTGAAAATGAAACAGTAAAAATAAAATAAAGCCAGATTTAACATAAGAAAGCAGGAGCGAAATAAATGCTTGTAAAATACAGATTATGGTTACTAGTAAAGTATTCAAAAGCTTTACTAAAAAGGTGAAAAGAACAAAACTCCCAGTTGCCTTCAGGTCCTCTAGAAGACTGTTCGGCAGTTGAGGAACGTAGAAGCTTAAAAAATGTTTCTCATTTATATATAAAAAAAAACCTGAAACATGGTGCAGGAACATGTTTACTTCTGAGCTGAAGTGTCTCTCTTTATGCAACACTGTGGAAGGTGAGATTACAGCTACAGAAATGTTTTGGTTCATCAGATGACAGAACTGAACTGCAGGCAGCAGAAGCTGCTGGACTGTTGGTGAAGCCACTCTTTGATACGTTTGATTCATCAGACCACAAAAGATTTATATTTAGCAAGATGTTGCTGCTTTTTTTCTCCAAGTTAACAGAATTTATTAATTTGGGTATAAAACATGACCCATCCTCACTGTAATAAATCTTTCTGTTTTTATTTCCTTTGTAGGAGTTTCATGAAACCCTCCACTCTTTGCTGCTGTGGTTGGCTAACGCTGAAAGCAGATGCTACTCTGTGGACATAAACCATCCAGAGACAACAGCCAGAGCACTTCGACAGCACATTAACACACTCACTGTAAGCACAGAGTCCTGTTGCGTTAAGATAAGACTTATCTTGTAGTCCTTCACCGACAAGTGTTTAAAAACTGTATTTGTGGTTTTACAGGAGCTGCAGGAGGAGCTGCAGAGCAGGCAGGCTCAGCAGGCTTCTCTCCAGGCTCTGTGGTCTCAGCTCCAGCCTGAAGAGGGTGCAGAGGACTGCGACGACGCCCAGGAGAAACTCCACGTGACGGGCAGCAAGCTGAAGCTGCTGCTGAAACAGGTGGAGCGGGACCTGAACGCCTTGCAACAGCGTCCGGTAAAAAGTCCACACTTTTAGATCAGCTTCCAAGCAAAGCATTTTCCTGAAATTTAAATAGATGAACAACTTTGGAAAAGATCATTTGTTTTATTCAGGATCTTGAGTCTCCGTCAGCTGTTCAAGGCCAAACCGCTTCAGCAGACACATCTCAGGAGGGGCATTTAAAGAAGGCAGCTTCCATTCAACGGTTGGTGGAGAAGCCTCAATTTTTTTTTTCCTGTCGTTAACATTTAAACTTTTTTCTTTTTTTAAAAAAAAATAAATTGTTCACATCATTTTATTTTCCTTGTATCACTATGCCCTGCAGAGAGAGAAGACAGTCCTCCCTGCCTCGATCGTTCTTCTACCGGGTCCTCCGTGCAGCCTTCCCCCTGCAGCTCCTGCTGCTGCTCCTCCTCCTCCTCCCCTGCCTGATTCCTCTGTCAGAGAGCGACCCCAGCTGCACAGTGACAAACAACTTTGCCAGATCATTCTACCCAATGTTGCGTTACACAAACGGCCCTCCGCCCACCTGAGTTGTTAACATAAGGGGACATATTTCTACAGGATAGAGTGATGGGTGCCACCTCCTTTAAAAATGATTTGCCAAAGGCTAAAAACATTTCTGCTGTTCATTAGATCTGAGTTTATATCCAAGAAATTCTGCTTATTAGCTGGACGCAGGATGATAATCAGACTCAATCACAGCTGTATGGGTTTTTTTTTTTTTTGTTTTTTTGCTTTGTTCCAGCTTTAGATCTTAATGCTTATATATGATTGTATGGAGTCTAATAAGGTTTTTAAATATGAAAACATTAGGTTGAATGCTCTCTAGAAAAGAACAGGGATAAAGAAGTTATTTTTATGCACACATTTGGATGTTGATAGTTTTGTAGATGGCAAGCAGACATTTCCACAGCTCCCATTGCACTGTTGAAACTATAGATGGGTGATTATGTACAAAATGTAATAATATAATGTTTATAAGAAAACACTGGTTTGTCTCTTTTTCTTTAGTTTAGATACTTGTAAAGTACCAGTAAATGTGAATACACCATCTAAATAGGTGGGTGTCAGAATTTAACTTTGCTAGAAAGCAACTAAACATGAGTAAAAATCCTAAAAGAGATAAGATTTTGACCAAAAATGTTTGTTTAGCTTGTTTCTAAAAGATTAAATCTAACTTAAGCTTTCAGGGTTTCTGCAGCGGTTAAAAAATCTGTAGATAAATTAGTCCATTAATTTGTCAGGAATAAAGCCATAAAGCTGCAGTGAAAAGACATTTGTTTTATTTGCAGTCATGTGGCATCATCTTGCAGAGCAGCTCTTTGTGCTACGAAACCATCAGTTTTATTTCTCTCACTTGTGACTTTGTCTCTTTGTTCATCTTTAACCTGCTACAGCCCTCCTTCGCCAATAGAAACAAGCAAGAAAATTGAGATTCATAACTAGATTGTGTTTCTTTGGCAAAAAGGAAAAAAAAAAGATGAGAGAATTTAAGCTATCAGTGATAAATGTTGCCTGATTCTTTCCTTTGGAACTTAAATATGTTCTAGATGCTTTATTTAGCCTCTCATTTCTGCAGGGGAAATTGAAGAGGGAAGGGGGTCAGGAAAAAGCCTCTCCAAATAATGATCCCTTTGAGCCCTGGGCTTCTGCTTAAATACCCATAATACAATAATTGTATCTCTGCAACCTCAAAAACAATCTGAATAGTTTGGCGTCATAGTTAAGGAAACATTTGAGAGATTTGTTGAGAAATATCAAGACATGTTATCGATGCAGAATAAATGACTGAAAAGTTTCTGTCAAATTATTCTCAAGACGAATTTTCTTTTGGATTGATGCAGCCTGTATCTTTAAACTTTGATTTAATCAAAATATCATGCAAACGTCTCCACAGAGGTCAGTTCTTATAAAGTGAAGCTGAAATATTTAGAGGTTTTAGTAAAGACAAAATCAAAACAACCGTTTTGGCATTTTTTAAAATCTCTTCACTGTTCCCAAATTGACAGATTTCATGTTTTAAAAGTAATTAAAAACCAGATGCTTGTTTATCAGGAGTGTCTTGATGATGGCAGTAATGATGATAACATAGGAAGGAATATTTGACATATTGTGATTTAATGTCAGCTGATCTTAACTTTTAGGTGAAATTTAACTGCTCAACAAAAGATGAGAGCACAAACAATTTGATGGAAGAAAAAACCCAATAAAGACCAGAAAAAAGTTTAAATCTATAGTCTGATTCAGTCTAATCCTAACTTAGGTTGTGCATGTTTTCTAAACATTTACTTTAAACATCTTGACATTTCTGGAGAATAATAAATGCTATTTTAACCATTTTTAGCCTCAGCAACATATTTATGTAACTTAATAAATTTCTATATTTCCATGTTTTATTTCTATTTTAGACTTTGATACAATAGCTAAATATTTAAGTTATATAATTATACATTTTGTTACATTTCTACTATCTGCATAATCTAACCTATTTGACACATTTACATTTATATTTAGTCATTTAAAATTTAGTACAATATTTGGATCACGAAGCTACAAAATCTAAAAACATTGAAACGAAGGTGTGGAGCTGCAAACACATTATTTTACATCAGGATGCAAAAAAGTTTAACATCTTCAGGTTATTTAAAATGCACAACTGTGCAGCAAATATAAAAGTTATATGCTCTCACACAGCCCGGGCAGCATCTCCAAGACCTCAAAGGCTAAAAACTGCTGCGGTGCCATCAGTAAAGTTAGCAAGATGAGTTTAGTAGTGCAGTAGTACATCCTTTTAGATTCACACACACCGGCGTTGCTGTTAGACTTTACATGTTTAGTGAAGGAAAAATATCAATGATTTATAAGTTCAATGTGACTAACAGAAGATTTTCTATTTTTCATCCCCTTAAGTTTGTATTTTGCTAAAGCTTTCTCAACCAGAACTTGCTGTTATAGTTATAAACCAGCATGTGTAGAAGTGTTCAGACAGCTACTCAGACATTAACTACCGTTTCTAAATGAGAGAAACAAACTCACTCAATAATTGACAGAAAAAAAACACTTTCACTTTTAACTTTACAGGTTTGGACATTTATTATTAAAAGTTTTTTTTTTTTTAGTACAGATTAACATTTTCACACAGTGATGATACAGTTTGTCGCGTGATGACAGGAAAGATGAAAGACAGGTGTGATGATGAGCAACCGTAAATCTTCAAGTGATGCTGATTGTCAAAGCCACTTCTGAAATACAAAAACACTGATGTGTTTTTGTTTTTTTTTTTTTGTTTTTTTCTCAAGCAAAACGTGTCCTGTGTGAGTGCTGTGTTGTCTCCAAAGCGACAGCAGTGATGATTCTTAACAGAAAAAGTGACAATGTGAAGCGCCCCTCAGTGGCCAACCAGAGGTCTGCAGCATAACAGCTAATCAGGATTTTGGTTTGGAAAATTTTCACACTTGCAGATCTGATGCTGGTGTGTGTAAAATGATAAATACTTTACTATAGATCCACAAAACCAACAACAAGCCAGCTTAATATCTGCCAAACCATTAGTGGCAATAATCTGAATTTGCACAGTGAATTCTGAAATTTGTGCAGATCTTAAAACTAGGAAATACAAAGCAGCCTGTTTTTTTTTCATAAAAGACCTGCTACTGGTTTAAATTCACAGTTTAACTTTCCTCATCATACCCCTGGTTGTCAACTCTTTAGCATATCATTGACTTGTTACACCACCAAGACAAAGTGCGCTGAGACTTCATGAAAACCGTATATACTCGGATTAGTCAGTTCTAAAAGCCTCAGCATTGTAATTTACAGCCTTTAAGCAGGAATGATTATAGTTACATGGACAGCAATGTTCAGATATGTACCTGATTACAAAAGTATTTCCATATCAACAGCGTTTTCTGATCATCCTAATCCAAATAAGGCAGCTTTTTTGAGTATCACTTTGGTTTTGAACATGTTGAAATACGGGACACTGGGGACATCAGACAATACTCTAACATATAAACAAGACAATGAATGAACTAATCAGCTACAGCTATTGGGATTAAACCAACAGACTATTCCTGTAAATGTAAAGGAGTATGATTTACGCATATTTTCTTACAGTCGTGGTTGAAAGTTTATGGACAATTTGTCAGCAAAGAGATTTTTTTTCTGCATCAATGTAACCAAAAATCATATTTATATGTTACCAAGTAAAAAATAGAAATGAAGTGTCCCCTCAAAGCGTAATAAAAAGGTGCTTTACTATGTCAATAACATGAATCTATGAGATTAGCTTTGATTCGGGGAGAATTGATGCTTCGGTATTTTGCCAGATTGAGCACAAACTTTGAAGCAGTGAATCACTTTAACACATCGGCCATAAAATCGACACACTGCTTTAAATAATTTGGTTCAGTAATAGAGCGCCACCTGCTGGCTGCATGAAGGAGATTAATTTAATTATCTCAATCAATTATTGTTAATGTTTATTTATAAATGTAAATATAAACCGTTTTCCTCAATTTTGACAGTTTAATCAAAATTGTCTTAACATGTTTTACTGTTAAAGGGGCTGTAGGGTTACTTTCAACTGCATAAGTTTAAAGTTAAAAACACTTAATAACCAAAAATTGTCCAGCTAAATCCTTATTTTTTAAATGAAAATGTTGGACAAAAGGGGGCTTATGCAACTTATGAAATAGTGGCTGTGTAATTATTTTTACAGCAATGAGACATTGACAATCTTTGCCACCACAAAATCCCTGTGAAGCAGCTCGATGCATGCATGCATGAGGCATGAAAAGAGGCATCGGTTGGCGTGGTTACATTACTTTTGGCATGCTGAAGCAACATATCGAAGCTCACAAAACTTCAGATTCATAAGGTCAGTGCATCGACGAGTAGACGGGCTCAAGCAGATCAATAAGGGTAGGATAAGTGACAGCCTGTGTGCCTACAAAGGCTAAAAAGGAAACTATAGACCCCTAAAACAGCTAGCTAACATGAAGCTAAAGAGCAGTCTAACAAATGTTTTGTAGACTGCTTTTTGTTAGAATATGAAAGCTTATGTTTGGAAATATGAAAAAAGTGCTTTAATAATGTGATACTTTTGGGGATTCTGTGAAAAATGAATAGTTTTGAGTCATACTCAGGCAGAAATATAGTTTGCTGTAATGTTTGATGACACGCCCAACAGCAACACATTAAATGTGCAGGACATATTAAGCAAATTCCACTGCTACTCTTCTAGTTCCCAGTTTTGTAGCTGGTTTTTCTTCAGGTTTATGGTTGAAAGCAACACGTCCTGCAAGTTTCATTTGATGTCAAATCACTAGAAATAATGCACAGTGTTTAAGCTTCACAAGGGATGGATAAGAAAATCCAGCTCTCAATCTTTGCAGATTGTTCCGTAAAGCACCTCATCGATCCTGTGTACTAGTTTCATGCAGAGCTGAGAGAAGTCATTGCACCTGAATTCTAATCTGAATACTGGCTTTCACCTCCAACTCCAGCGCTGTTAGGAGTCCAAAGATTTGAGGGGCCACTGTCGGAGATGTGAGGCTCGGCAGATGCCTCAGCCTGACCCCTTGACTCCGGGGGAGGAGGCCGGCGAGGCAGGCGAGAGCCGTGCATGATGTGGGCATCCAGCATCTCCAGCAGCAGGTCGTACAAAGGCACCATGTTCTTCATCTTCATGCAGTGCAGGTGGTCCATGCCTTTGTTACTGTAAATGGAAAAAGAAATGGAATTTTAGCAGCCTAAAACTATCAAAACACAAGCATTAGCATGTCGTAGAAACTCTATTTACCTGACATGGCGGATGTGCGAGAGCAGCATGAGCAGGTGGGCAAGGCGGGTGTACTGCTGCCGAAAAGTGAGCCCAGTTTTGGCGATGGCCCACACCAGAGCGTCCGTCACGGTATCCAGCAGCCGCAGAAGCTTGGAGCGACTCTGCAGCTCCTCGCTGCCCTCTGAGGAGCTGAGGCACATGTCTGGTGGCACAAAAAAACCCCCAAAAAAACCAGATCATACAAGTACAACAACAAAAGCTGACTCATGTTTCAGGCTGAAGGCTTAATGAAGATGGTGGAGAAGTTTGGGATTCACTACGCACACAAAGATTAAAACCAAGCTTTGTGTTTAGTAAAAATGACATTAACTGGGTAAAGCCACCACTTCCACCATGCACATCCTGCACAGGGCACTGAGAGCTGGTAGGGGGAATAGTAATTGGTTAATAATCACAGCATAGTTAATGTTCAAGTCAACCTTCCAGTTCTGTTAATAGTATTTTATGCGCATGTCTGTAGTGCGGTTGATTTTAGTGTTGAATAGTAAAAAGATCACATGTTACTATTTATGAAACACTGAAGTATCAGAAAAACTAGCAT
Organism: Pseudomugil tenellus; assembly: GCA_037177515.1. NCBI lineage: Eukaryota > Metazoa > Chordata > Actinopteri > Atheriniformes > Pseudomugilidae > Pseudomugil > Pseudomugil tenellus. The sequence goes on along the minus strand of JBAMHX010000025.1, from coordinate 18,170,728 downwards.
GACGTTGAAACTCGCAGCACAAAAGCAGCAAGTTTATTTCCCGAGTTGTTACCATGGCAACAAACATAAACCAGAAGCCTGGAATCAGAAAATAAAGCAGATAAATAAAATTCTGTCCATACTCAGAAGAAATTTAGCAACTCAAACAAATCAGTATATGAGGATATGAGTGAGTACACAAGCCTGGAAATGAGTTTCTGTTCAGTCACACAGACTTTTAATCATCTGTTTTATGGAAAATAAAGATTGCTTTCAACAAATAGAATCCAGAAACAGTCATGAAATACTTCTTAAAGCTAGATTATTGATGGTTCTCATCTTTTCAGGAATCTCATGCTTGACTGCTCAAAAAAACTCTCCCATGTTGTAAATTCAAAGTGGAACATGCCAGTCTCCCGCTACTCTATGTAATTGATGCTCGACATTTTGGGCCCAATGTTCCTTCCAAAAATCCAAAGTATGCCCAAACTCTAGATCTGCTGGTGCTCTACATTGGTTTTCTGAATCATTGTTTGGATTTCTACCTCTGTTCTGCAAAGTCTGTAAATCAGAGAGGACAGAAGCTTTGGTTGATTCCTTCAGTAAAATTAATACATCCTTATAGCATCTATACATTAACTTCAGAACTCTGTTTCCAGCGGACATCGGGATTCTTTTGTGTGTTCTGTGTGGCGTCTGCATGTATGTGTGGGTTCTCTCCAGGTTCTCTAGGTTCCTCCCACCATTCAAAGAAAATGCACGTTAGCTTCATTAGTCACCTAAATTGTCCCTAGGAGTGAGTGATAGTGTAAATGGTTTCTTGTTACCGTGTTGGGCCTGTGATGGACTGGCAACCAGTCCAGTGTGCACCTGCCTCTCACCTGTTAATGCTGGGAAAGGCTCCAGCTACCCATTACCTTGAACTGGATTAAGCGGTGTAGAAAATAACTAAATAAATAATTAAAGTGGCATTTAAAGGTTTAAAAATCTGAAAATTATTCAATGTTTGATAGTTCTTATGTTTAAGTAGTTTATGAAAACAAGCTATAAATAATGCTGATATGATGGTTTTATAGCAGTTTTATGCATTAACATGTTTTCCCTGAGATTCCCAGGAGGAAGTAACATAACTTTTCTCACACTATAGAAAAAAATACAATTTCTATTCTCCACCATAGGCTCAACTAATATTTATTATGTGGAGAATATTTCAGCTTTGGTGTAATTTAAATATTCACACTAGCATTAAAGGGGTTAAAATCCTAAAAAGCAGTTTCAATAATTTATGAAAAAAAGGCGTTTGACAATGTTCTAGCAGTTTTTCCTGCATGGACACTTTGGGCTGTAATGGTCGACAGAGGGTGTAAAGATTGAGGAGGGCATAAAAGTTACAAACAAATTTAATACGATTTAAAAGAAAATTACTGGCTGGAGTTTCAGCATCTCTTCTCCGTGTAAACATGATGGATATGCATACTTTGGATTCCTCTTACCGACCAAAACATGCATGCTAGGCTAACTGGTCACTGTAAACTCTCCCAAGGACTGAGTTAGAGCATGAGTAGTTGTTTGTCTCTCTTTGATGGCCCTGTGATAGAAGTATACCCCACCTCTTGCCTATTAATTACTGGGATAGACTCCAGCTTCCCTGCAACCCTGAATTGAAAAAAAAGACTACTACTTTTAAATAAGTGCCTTCATACTACTTTTGCAGGTATTTTACCAATCATGTGTTGACTCACTTGGATTATATACTGAACCACCAATGAAAACACTAAAATATTGTTTCTCTTGAACTAATAACTCATGGATTTTTGTTTTAAATTACATTTACGCACATGCAGTACATCACACACAGAAAGGACCTTGCCAGTGAATGTCCTCCCACACAAACATGGTTACTCACTGGAGTTAAGGAGTATCATGGCCTTGAGGCAGACATATTCCTCCCTCTGCAGCTTGAGCTCTCTCACTCTGGATGTGGCTGCTATTAGCATGTCAAAGATCTCCACAAAGCCCTGGACACGGCTCCCCTCATCCCTGGAACAAAATACACAAATAAAAGCAGTTAAACATTATCTGCAACTCTTGATTTTTTTCCCTAAAATACTAATCCCATAAGGCTCTCACAATGCATTTAAAGATGCCCTGAAGAGTACTCGTGTAACAACAGATGGCCTCTAACTTCAGTAGTGGATCCATCTCATCTGCAGGTTTCACAAATAAGGCGTACACTGATTTTCTAGGACATTTACTCCAACTTTTGGAAAAAAAAAATTATGTTTTTCTGTTTCTATAAGTTAAAGCTTTAACGTGCAAGAGAAATGTTGGTGATACCTGCTTAGGCTGAGGTCAGGGGAGAAGATGAGTTTCCCTGGATGGTCCACTGACCTCCACATCAATCCCATCATCAGCACCTCCAGCCAGCAACACTCCAACAGGTGTACCTGGTCCAGGAGGCTGAGCTCGATAAAGCCTGAGGAGCAGATGCAAAGCTTGGAATGATCAGATTTATGTTGCCTCATGTTGGATCAGAGCAGCTCTCATTACAAACCCTTACAGCCTAGTTCACAACAAAAGGAAATGATTCCCTCTTTCTTTTATCCAACAGCATCACCATAAAGCATTGTGTAATAGCGTCCTATCAGAGTGAAGTCTTTAGGAGACGGTAGCAAACACAGAATGGTCTCCACACTTTCCCATTAAATCCAAAAGGAAATTGTGTCAAAACTTTTGATTGGTACTTTAGAAGAACACGACAGATGCTTCAGCAATCTACACAAATTTTAACAGACGTGAGATCACAATCAGATAAAGAAACTTAGATATTACCTTAAAAGGCAGGGTTTAAACATCTTTATTAATCTAGTTTACCTCTTAACTAAAAGGCCATTGGGGGTATTTAATACCAAAATAGTCATTTTACTGCATTTCACAGCATTTTTTATTCCTTAGTTTATTTACAGTTTATTAAAAAATGGTTTATAAACATTAATAAGCCCTGATTGCAGTAGTATTTGCAGTTATACATCCCAGCAGCTAATCTTTCCCTCTACCTCTGAATACCATTCTGCTACATTCACATCAGGTTCTTAAGAAGCAACTGAAATGCTCCGAATTTACTATCATATTAATAAAAACATTTCTAGACAACTTTTTGCTTTGTAACTTGGACCACATGCTAACTACAATGTTTGCGGTCATGAGGGATTGTACATGGTCATGGTCAAATTTGCGAGATGTGATAAGCAAAGAAAACACGTTGGGCTGCCTGGAGCGCTGTCACAATGCAGACAGGTTTGAAGGCTTAATGCTTTTACCAGGCCTCGTACCGCTTATGGGTAGTTGAAAAGTTCATTCTGATGGGTTTCTCCTCAGCAGAGTGGTAGAATGAGTCAGCAGGGCCAGCTCCTATCAGGCTAGCATCTCTGCAGCTAAAAGAGATCATTTAAGTCATTTTGCAGCATGCCAAGTTAACGCTGCAGACCGCCACCAACGGTCCCACCACAGTCAAAGTCTTTCTTCTCAGTTCTGATATAAACAGCACTGCTGCATTAGGATTGGATGACTGGATTAATAAATAAAGATGCAAAAGGTTGCTAATTGGTGCTAAATGCTGTGATGGAGAGGAAGAAATCCTCAACTCCAACCAGCTCTGTAGCATGTAGCTTAGCATGTAGCCCATGCTACGTAAATTAGATCAATACAAGTACATGAATTATTCGCTTAAAGGGTAAAAGGTTTCCATAAAGTCCATCAGGATAGATCGGTCTAAACTGGCCACATGTACTTTGTTCAGAACTTTCTGCAGCATATCTATTAGGTCACAGTTCTCTGCAAGACTTCAGCTGCAACATATATTCTGCTTCACAGGACCTGAGACTCAAACAAATGTCCAGCCAAAACAAAGTCAGTAAGTCAAGATCATGAACCATTATTTTAAAAAAATAAATACAACTTGGTTTAGAACTTCATTTTGCTCTTGTAAGTATTTTCCATCTGATCTTATAATTTAACACCTTTTTTAAAATATGAAATGAATCAGTGTTTAAAATTCTTGTGCATGATTTGTTATTTATAAAAAATTTGACTTTGGAATTAAAATTAATTCCAGCAATTTTTGCAGTTGCTACAAATAAAGTTGATGCTCTACTGGCTGTAAGTTTTATGTAAAGTCTGAAAATAAAATATTTTTTTTAAATGAAGGATCACACTTATTGTGTAATGTAAGAACAAAAAGACAGAAAATCCACCTTAAAGAAGCAAACACATGCATATTAATATAGAGTAAAACCTAAGCAGCCAACATTTTCCATTCAAGCATTTCAGAGGAACAGCTTCGTTGCCAGAAAATGTGTTTGAACAAACATGCTAACTAGATCAGTGATTACTCAGTATGTTGCCTTAAGCTGTCCTCAGAGATGAACACTTTATATGTGGCAAAGCAAAAACAGATAAGCATCAGTGGAACTTGGACCCTTTCAGAGTTTGTCCTAAAGTGCTTTTACAGCGGCTGCTTTATAGTTTCTACGCTTCCTTAAATTTTCCTGTCTGTAAAGGCCTGTGGTTGCCCAAAGTCTGACATTTTCTCAGGCCTGAAAACAGAACACAAGGTGCAGCTGTGGAGTAAAGAAAGGAAACTGCTACCCATCCCAATTTTAAATTAAAACAACTGGAATTGCTTTCGACCTTTTGAAGAAAAGTTTTAAATGTCCTCTGTGAACCCTGCTAAACACACACACACCTGGAATTTTCTTGGCCCAGCTGATCATGTGAACCAGCTCTTTATCAGCCAGGTTGGTGAGTGACATCATCACATCTGCCTCTGTCAGCGGCCTCTTTATGTCCTTCATGAGGTAGGTCTCTGGTGGCTCTGCGTCCATTATTCGCTCGATCAGCTGCTCCGGGCTCAGTGCAGGCGGCTGGGGCTCACTTATCAAACTCTCCGCTGGTCCAGTTAACACCTTTGGCGCGTTCGCTTTTCCCTGCGAGGACATCCGATTCATTCGCCTGGCTGGAGTGCTCCTGTAACTTCCACGCTCTTTGCGAATACCTGAGAAAAACAATGAAATCAGCAAGTCAATGCTGATGTTTCCAACCATCCTGCTAGTTTTACAGATTTTTCGAACTTGGCCATTTAGTTTCTGGTGGTGGTAATAAGCACCAGCTGGCACACACGTCTGGGAAGATGTTCCTCTTCTGCTTTTAAAGAAAGCCAAAACTAAACAAAATCTTTTAATTAGAACAGTGTAACTGACCCACAGTGTGGGATCATGAGGTGGATCTCACTGTTTCTTAAACAACATTTCCTTCATGGCTGATAACGCCCTACATAAAAGACTTATATATGAACTAAATCCGATTAAAGTGAACAAACGAGCTGATGCACAAGTTATCCTTGAAACAAAACAAAGGATAGCTTTAATTTCCAACACATTATACCCTGTGAACATCAAAATGTTTCTATATATGGACCAACAGACACCTGAATGTCATTATTACACAGTTTCATGGAAAGAAAATGTAATTGTGTGAATAGAAGATCTTTTACACATATGCAGTAAAAATCAATAGGTGCTGAAGGAGGAGCTACACTGAAATTAGTCCACACAGTTCGACAATGTGCTCTGATTAACAGGTGTTTTAGGCTCTACTTCAGACTGGCACTGAATCAGGTTTGTCAGAACATCTGGATCGTCTGTGACAGCTCAGACCGTGTCAGTGGAGCAGATTCACGTCAGCCTGTGTGGATGGTGCCAAAGATCACAGCTTTACTCCTTTGGCACTAAAATGCTAAATTAAACTTGGGGGGGGAGCACATACTTTGCTCAGGTAAAATGAAAAAAATTCAGTGTTTAGCATGAATGTCACCACAGCAGTTCCAATACTGAAGCATGGTGGGGGGGAGTGTTATGGTATGGCTCTGCAGGAAAGTTAATGTTTTAAGGTGACCTTAACAGATGACAGTAAAAGCCTCCAATCATGTATCTGATTAAATAAGTCAATGCTTATATCAGAAAAACAGTAAAAATAAATATGAAGGGAGAATAAATATGATAACTTTAAACTGAGAACATAAAAAAACATGTTAAATAAAAAAAATGGATTTGACGAGCCTTTTAATGTTAAAAGAGAAATAATTATCATAAACTCAAAACGCTGTCAACAATAGCAACAAAAGCACTTTTGTTACTATTGCAGGACTTATATTTTTAATACTGCAAAGATAAACTGTTGCTTTGCATTTGTTCTTGGGGTGGAGGCAACTAACTAAATGAGGACACAAAACTAAACAGTAGGGATTTAGTGAAAAGGTGGAGCTCATCTTGTACATACAGAGTTTTATAATGACATAAACATCTCTATGCTATGTCAATCAAACGCTGATACATCGAAATAAACAATAAATGAAGCACAATTAATATCCTGTAAGATATTTAACAAAAACAAAAAGCAAATAAAGCTTCTTGGTTTAAAGGACTTGTACTGTATCAGTTTAAAAATTCATTTAAAATAATTTATTATATAATTCATTATACACTAAATTAAATGTAATTACACTCAAGTGCTCACAAAATCTATGAGCATTTCAGATTATTATTTCCCTAAAATTTGTACATGAAGCGCACACTGATGTTATATCTGCAGCAAACAGGTTTATATGAAGTATACAGTCCTTGTCACTATATTCTCTGAAAAGTGAGAAGTTTTCTTAGCGTTTTTAATTTATTATTGAAATACTTTACACTTAAAGACATGAAATGAAAACAATGACCACTGTGATGTAAAAGTTTTCTACAGGAAAAAGACTCATACTAACCACATTTCGTCATGCCAACTTCATAGCATTTGCGTAGACGACACGCCTGGCAGCTCTTACGGCGGTTCTTGTCTATAGTGCATTGATTGGTTGCTGGGCAGATGTAGTCGTTGTGTCCTGAAAGAAGCAAAAAAAAAAAAGTTGTAACAATAAATGAGAAACTGCAAGAGCTCAGCAAAGAATCCAAGCAGTGTCAGAAATTTACACAATCTGGCCAAGAACAAGAATAATACGACCCACTGCATCCCTTCATCAAGGACCCAACAGACCTGAAAGACAAACTGACAGACAAATTCTCTCTCAGTACCACATGGGCCTTGTACTGCATCAGTCCAACATGAACAGCTGCAAAACACTGATGGAAAGTTTTCTGTGGGATCAGTTCAAGCCTGCTCGTGTTCTCACCCTACCATGACCATACTTTTCACAAAGTTTCAGGCAGCATATGCAAAAACTACATCCATACAGCAGATTCCTGCCAGAGTAAACATCAGAGAAGAGAAAAGTACCACATTAAATTAGGAATCAGAAAAGATTTACTTTGTATGATGTACTCTAACAAGGCTGGACATAAAGGGGACATAAGCTTACACGTGTTAACGTGACTGAAGCACATATATGTGCATGTAGTGATGACATTTCCACAAAAGTAAATCTGTGCATATTCAAACTTGTTATAAGAAGCAAACCCATGGTTTGAGCTTAATGCCAGTAATTTTACAGCATGTACACTTATATCAGTTTAGCATAATAACATGCTAAGACTTGCTAGTTAACGCTGAACAGACATTGAGCTAACTAAATGGAATTTCATTAATTAGTCGGTACATGAAAATGAAGTTAGAGTATTTTCCCTAAAATTTTAAGACCACGTATCTTATGTATGCCACTCTACATTTCCCCATGACATCCATCACCATCACCTAAATACCTTGATTTTTTTTAATTTTTTGGATGTTCTATAAATATAAAATGACACAAGCTGGTGCACATGCGAATCACCTGCCTTGGTTTAAAGCTTTAACATGTTGTTAAAAAAACTAAAGCTGCTGCTTTGATTTTACTACTTCTGTAAAACACTAATATTTGTTCAATTTAAATTTAGAAGAAAATGGAAAAGTATATGCAAACATTTCAAAAAGTATGTTCTACATAAAGTTGACATGGATGGTGCTGTTCTATAAGAGATCTTTTCTAAATTTAAAAAAAAATAGAAGTACACAGAGAACAACCCGCCACCAAGTATTGCAATTTTTAGCCAATCGCAAAATACAAAAATAAAAACATAAATAAAAAAATGTCCTTGATCCAGGTGTTGAGCGACCGACCTACCAACTGACCCACCCTGGCTAAAACATTCATTCATTGTGCACTCTGTCAGAACAAGCTGGCAATGCTCCTCAGTAACGTTGGTGCAATCCCGTTATGAAATCTAAGTGGTGCCGAAGAGAGTGAAACTGAAGACACAGCGTGTACACTGCATGCTTTATGCCATTATGATCACTTACAGCAGGGGGGCCTACTTCCAGTCCTTCAGGGCCACAATCCTGCAGGTTTTCCATGTATCACTGCTTCAACACATCTGTGTCAATCAGCCAGTCATTTTGCAGAACCTAATTGGCTGCTGGATGCAAACCAGGCGCATTGAAAACCTGTAGGATAGCGGCCCTCAAGGGCCAACTTTGGAGACCCCTGACTTACAGGAATGCTTCATGTCTATAGAAGACGTAAAGCTCGAATTTCTTTGCAAGTAAGGTTTGGCTAAAAATAAACAACTAATCAACTTGTAATTTGGAGATGAAACATCTAGTTTTGGAAGATTTCTGCAAGTCATTGCCGTTTAATAAACTAATTAGGAAAAGATAAGTCTCCCAGCTCCAAATACTCCACTTCACACTGCCTGCAGCCTTCATGAGGTTGGTTAGTTACAAGTTTGTCAAATTCAGTCTTTCATTCTCTCTTCTATCTTAAAACTGAACTTTTAACTAGTTCAAAACTGAAACAGTGAACTATGAACATGAACTAATCATTTCAAACTCAATGAACTGCACTTTGAACTAGTTCACGAGAAGCATGAACTTGCACAACACTGCATGCATGCGTGAGCAAAAGCAAATCTTGAGCAAATCATACTGCAGAAAAAAAGAAGTTTCATTTACTGGCTTTTGGAAATATCTAGAAACTTAGTTTATTACCAAGTTTATTTGCAACAGAACTTTATTCTTATCTCCCTTTTTTAAGTAAAAAGCCTCACTGTGTCTGGAGAGGAAGCAATTATTTATCAGATCAGTTGATTTTCAACATTTTAACTCCGCTTTGAATGAAGTACATGCAGGTTTGGATGACAGATGAGCTCAAATTTAACAAGAAAATACATTTGTGTAACACCCAATCAAAGATCCCATCTGGTTTTCTGCCTCACCTTGGATGCTTCTCTTGAAGAAGGCCTTACAGCCCTCGCACGACCACACTCCGTAGTGGTAGCCTGAAGCGTAGTCATGACACACGGCGCAGAAGTGGAGGTCTGCCTTTCCGCCTGATGACACAACACCCTCCTCGTTCTCCTGGGAGCGCCTCCTCACAGTCTTACTAACAGATTAACAACAGTGTCACAATTTGCCCCCAAGACAGCACAAATAATCAAATCGACTTTTGTTCAGCAGTTACAAGTTGGTGCAGATGAAGATAATTTATTTAGAAGAAAGAGAAACATTCTATTAGATTTCTACAGAATCATGAAGGTCACAGCTGTGAGACTTCTATACAACTAATGTTTTTGTTGTCAGGTAAAAATAAATGAGTATGCTTCAATGAATTCTTCCTAAACCCCAGTAATAGTTAGCTGCTTACTTACTTACTTGATTTATAGCCATAGATCTTTGCTAAAACACACACCTTCATCAGGGAATCATGCATGGTCCTACCTGGTTGTTAAAACGCTATCCCACGGGCTCTGATGTGACTGGCTGTGCTGGGGCCGGTTCTGAGAGCGGTGCAGGGGTATGGGTGCCCCCACATGGCCATGGCTGGGCCAGAATAAAGAAGCACTTAGAGACTGATGGACAGTGGGACACTCTGGAATACTGGGACCAGCATAGCTGAAGATGGCAGGACTGTAGAAGGGTAAAGTGGTGAGGTCGTGGCCGATGTCGGTGTATGGGGAGGGGATGCAGATGGGCTGACTGCTTTCATGCGGCAGACCAGGGGAGGAGGAGCTGAGAACAGGAGTCCTGCCAACTCTGCTGGAGTCCACCTCCTGGAGCTGCAGGAGGGGTTGATGCTTCTCTGGAGAAGAGGCAGAGGCCATCGTAGCAACAGTTGCTCTCAATATCGGTACAGTTACTACATCATAGGCAAGGACAGGGAGCTTAAGACTTAGATTTTCCCTCGGTGTCAAGTTTACTGCAGTAATTTCATTACCTACGAGCACTGGAGTTCTGCCTGAAAGAAAAAAGAAAAAGCCCCCAAATCCACCAAACCGGGAGAGTTTGATGCTCCTTATGAACTCACATGGTGAATTCTTAAGACTAATAAATGTGTCAAATCAAACATCTTTTAGTTGTTTCTGACTATTCGTTGTAACGTATCAGTGTTGCAACACACCACATAATGATTCCACATGACCGTGAACCCCAGGACGGCTTTGTTTAAATGAGGAGAGAGGAATGTCCAGCGTTTTGTCTCATTCCAGCTGGGTCTTGCACCCAGAATGGCAGCACATTTTCTCCCACTGCAGGATCCGTCAGAGATTTCCACCTGGATGAAAAAGAGAAAAAACTTTCAGGACGTGAGCTAAAAAGCTACACTTCTAAGTGATATCAGGTGTGTTGTAAAATTATTACACACTAGTAAAACTCAAGTCCAAAAAGGTTGGAAGAAAATTCCAAATGAAGACAGAATGAAAAGTCTCATATATACATTTCTTAAAACAATATTCACAACAAAATGTAGAAAAGACAAGTTTAAAAAAAAATTATTTTAAGGATTAGTTTCACTTTGAAAGCAGCAACAAATCTTAAAGTTGATGTGGATCAGTATGCAGCACATCTGGAGAGAAAAGAAACATCTGGAGGAAAATGTTGTTAATCAAGTTAACTGGGAAATATAGTAATATTATAAGGATTTAAAAGAGCACCCTAAAGAGGCAAAGTCTCTCAGGACCAAAGCTGGACATGGTTCAACGATGTGTGACTAATCCACCTCCGAAGCATCAAAAGACAGGTAAAAGTACTGGTCTACAAGTACTCAAGTGCATTAACTTTTGTGTAAATAAACAAATAAAAAAAAATAAAATCAATTTTTAAAAATAAAATAATGAAAAATAAAAAACAAAACTAAATATAATGAAATAGATATTTAATTAATCTTATTTTAAATTGTTGTTGAAAATAAAATAATGAATAGGGAAAAAAAACCACAAAAGGAAACAAAAAAATTTAAATAGTAATTCAACTAATTTTAGATTAAACTTACTATTATTTATTTATAAATTTTAGTTATAAATAATAAAAAATAATTAAAAAAAACAATAAGCTTGTTTGTTACTTTTCTCATTTTTTTAGATTAGATTTTTTTTTATTATTAATGTCATATTTGCTTCACCAAGAAACCTTTTTACCAAGTTAGAAACATCAACAGAATTAAAGGTTTAGTTTCCCAGTACGACCATTAAAAACTCATCCATCATTCATCTCCAGTAGACTGGATTACTGTAACAGTTTTAACAGGACTTTCCAAAAAGAGCATAAAACATCTGCAGCACATCAAGATGCTGCTGCTGGAGCTTTAACTGGGAATAAGAGATCTGAACACATCACACAGTTTTATAATCTTTATACTGGTTTCCATTCAATCACAGGATAGATTTTAAAACCCTGCTGATTATTTATAAATCCCAGAGCGGTTTAGAACCAGAATCCATCTGTGATATGTTCAGAGAATATAAAGCAAGCAGAGCTCTTTGAACGAAAGACTCAGGTTAAACATGGAGAAGCAGCATTTAGCCGTTATGCTGCAAACAAGGGGAACAAACTGCCAAACAAGCTCACTTTCTTTACTGCTCTGCATATTTGATTTTTAGAGTTCAAACCATCTGCATAAGCAGTGTATCGCAGATTGGCAAACGCACCTTTCCTCTACATCGGACAGGCTCGGCCTCCCTGATAAGCTCCTCTGTTTCACCAGCTGTTTGGGTCAAATTCAAAACGTCCATTTATTATGCAAACAACCAATAAAACGTCTTATTTTCAGCATTTACCATTCTCAGTTACAAACAAGATTAAAAGAAACAGCTGCATTACTGAGTGTGTTTGGAACCAGCGTAGTCGCAGTCAGCATCCTGTGGGATTAACGTCTTAGTGCAGCGCTGTGCTGAAAAAAACTAAAGGAAATGGTGAGCGGGATTTATGATGTCCTGAACAGACAGATGGTGAATCTATGAATGCAGCGAACATTTACATGCCAAACCCTTGTGGAGTGTGAGGTCGTGTTAGGTTACCCTTGCAACAATCTGATACAGCCGATGCAGCGGAGTTAATCAATCCTGCAAGGCAGGACTCTGTCTCCTGTCAAAGTTGGCAAACAATTTGCCATTGTTAGTCATTGTCTTACTCTGAGAAAAAGCAGAACCGTCCACGCAAATATCTGAGAGAAGCTTTGGTTTGTCTGGACAACAAAACTCAACAATTTCCAAGAGCAACTGAAGCCGAGCGCAAAAAACAAGCAGGGCTATTAAATTAAATCTATAAACCTGCTAGTCAGCATTAAGTGGTTTGATGCCAAAGTGCAAAAGTCAATTTCTATTTTTATGATATAAAAGTTGACTAAAAGTTTGACCAGCTTGAAATCTCAGAAATGGAGTTGTGGGCATGAAGTCATGTCAAGACTGAATATATTATAGAACTAGAATTTAAAAAGGTTATTTCTGTCACAGAACCATTCAGAAAACCTGACCCAATTTTACACATTTTCCTTTACATGCTTTTTCTTTTTAATTATTCTGTTTTTCAGTATTTAATTTGAAAAATATTCTCTTTTTTATTACGTAGAAAAAAGAAGTAAATGGCTTTAAAGCTAAGTCTGGGAAGAAGTCTTAGATTTAATTAAATTATAAATTACATCTCAGAAAATCTTCACGCGAGTAAATAAATATTTGACAAACTCTGGGTTAATGTTTGAAAGCTCTCTTTAGTTTTAGTAAGATAACATCAAGTAAAGAAGAAGTAATCAATCATTGCACTAGCTTCTTCTTTTATGTCATCGTTGTTACACTCAGCTTCTTTCGACTTGTCTACTGTATGACACGTAGACCCATCTTTCAGCCTTTTACTGAACCCTAACTTTGTTAGGATAACAACACAAGTTATGTTTCAAGGGGAGCTTGTGTTTCATTAATGGGAGGTATAGCTCCCACAGCTGGAAAAAAACCACCAAACTGCATTCAAATAAATAAAAAACAGCTGGTGATAAAGTGAAGGTGGTAAAGACGAAAACCGCATTTCAACAGATCTAAGAACGCAGTTCTATACCATCCTTCCCCAGGAGAGCAGTCTTACTTTGCATTCGCACATGAGACACAGACTTTGATGGGGAAAGATGCGATGAGGTGACGCGTACTCAGCGCTGCTCCAAAAGAAAAAGAAAACATGCGAAAATAAGGACAGAAGAAAACACAGCTAAGGAGCAAATATGGAGAGTAAGGCCACTGTGTTTGCATGACGGGATCATAATCATATAATTAGTTATGGACGATCACGTTACGCGGCTAACATGGAGGCCGGAAGAACTCAGAGAGACCCAGGAGAAAAAGAATCGATCAGCAGGAGATATTTACTTCGTTTCGTGGATCAAGAAAGGAGTACTGCAGACAAAGGAGACGACGTGTAAGTTTAAAACTTAAGTTGCGCTGACTGTCTTCATGCCTTATGACTAAATGTATCAGACGCTATGCTAAAGGGTGGAGCTATCACCTACATTACGTGTTCCTATGGAACCCTGAGAAGATCCTACCTCGGTGTCAGAGCTGAAATGGTTCCAAGAACTCTAATCCTGAAAAGGTTACAGGAACGGCAAAAGGTTCTTTCTGTGAAAAAAGCGCCGCATGAGCTGAAAGGAAAGACAGGATTTAAACGCAACACATTCCATGTTTTCTAGATGCATCGCAACAAAGTCTGCGAAAACATCGTTAATGTTTTGCAACTTTTTTTTTTTTGCCCAGGCAGTTTTTGGAAATACATGTTTAAGCACATTAGAGTAAGTCATGTTTTATATTAATTATCAAGTTATTTATGTGATTATTTACTATCTGACTTTTTTTTCTTTTTAAATACGTTTAAATAGCGATGACAATGTTGCAGATATTTTAACAGCAACCTGTAAAGATGAACAGGTTAGGGTTAGGGAGAGGGGTGGGGGTCACCTCCATCTTCTGTAGGTTTATCATTTGTTTCCCAACATGTGGGCTGATAAAAAGCCAGGAAATCAAAGAGTATGAAGTAATCTCTGTTTGAAGTTTAATTACACTGCTTGCTGGCTCATCTGTTTTCACTGATAGGTGGAGAATGATTGATGATAAAAAGCATTACAGTGGAACACAAAAAGCTTGAATTTCAACAATAAACGCAGGTATAAAACAACATTAAATTAAATCTGTAATAATAAATCTGGATGGATAGGCTGCTTGTTTCCAGGGAATTGTCCCTGCAGCTCATCATAAAGATAAAAAATGACTTTAAGAATATATTTTTTACAAGATTTTAGTAGTTTAATTTCAGTTTTAGACAAAAACAAATATGAAAGAGTTGGGTTTTTTTAAGCTTTGACCTTGTATTCAGGCTTCCCCATTGTCATGTTCTGCAGAAGCTGGCAAATCACTGTGGGAGAAAACCTCCCTTCTCTTGCAGGATGATGCTCACCCTGCCGCTCAGATCAACTCACATAATGTAGTTTTGAATAAAAAAAGGTAACAGTAGCTGTACTCAAGCAGTTTTTCGTCTTCCTTTTTTAAATTATTGCATCATTGTAGAAAGGTTAAGAAAAGGAAATCTTAAAATAAAAAGGGAATAGCTTATTTTCTCAAGTGTGGCATGGCACCACGTCTTAATCTGAAGAACAGAGAAAATCACGTACTTCAGGTCCAAGACCTCTTTAATTGATATTAAAGCCATTTAACAGACTTTTGCCTACAATAAATTATGTTTTCTCTCCATGAGTAACTCAAATAACATCTCTATATAGAATCAAAGCTTCTATATAGAATCAAAGCTTTGTGAAGTAAAATCAGTAGCAGCACATAAGAACTGTTCCCGCTCATTAGCTGGATCACACAAAAGTTCAAGGCCGTGTCGTTTTCCCATCCTCACATCTCCCTGCCTCCTCACGCGGAAGCGGATGAAAAGCAGCTGAGCGGAAAGGAATCGGACATCTTATGCAGCAGGGGTGTAGAAATGAGGATGGGAGGCAAGGAACAAACCAAACAATGTGAAAAAATAACATTTATAAATAAAAACAGCACTTGGAGCTGTCCAGCAGAAGCACAGCTGCAAAACCGTTTGCATTACAGCACAAACAGCAGCTCAGCGACTTGTTTAGACAGCTAGTTGGTGATGGTTCACGCTGCATCGCACAACCTGCTCCAACCGTTTCTTTTACACACTGAAAAGGTGAGAAAAAGGCACTGGCATCCAAGTTCAAACTTTTTTTCGTTCCCTCAAAAACAGACAAATATTGACCCGAGAGGTCAATCTGAATCTGAAGGGTTTGTCATTTACAGCAACTACAGTAACAATGACCACAGCTGGAACAGCATGACGCTGGCGGACAGGTGATCGTAACACATCTGCCTTAAGAAAACATCAGGAAATGTTTCCTCCATGCAAATTAAATTCTCACTTAGATTTGTAACTTATGAAGTAGCAACTAAACTAAAACTAGTTCATTCTGTATTTATGAGTAAATAAAATCTGAGAGAAGCAGAGATCATTGTGTAAAGCGGCTCAAAGTGTTCACTTAGGGAAGCGGAAATATCACTTTCTTACTGCAGACTGAACAGCGGTGGAGGAAATTTATCACATTTATTTAAAAACTTCCCTCACAGTTTTGAGCATTTCTGACTTTTGCTTCTCTGCAGATCACATCTGATTTTTTTTCCAGTTAAATGTTTTATTATGTGTATTTATGTAATCTAGTTTAAGTGAACTGCATTGTTTATCCTGACACTTCGTGCTGCTGTTGGGGGAATTTCCTCTATTTTTATAGGGGAGTAAAGCAGGAATTTAGAGGTACATCTATAAACTTTTAGCTTCAAATGGTAATTAGTCTACTAACTAGCCTATACTCCCCAATTACACACATTCAAATGCCGTTTGTTGGGGTTTTTAGTTTTTTTCTTCCCATTTTCATACAAACTCACAAAAATCTGTGAAACATCTGTTGATTATAAATTGGAGTGAGGAATCAAACCTCAGACTTTCCAAGTGGAAGTCGGCTGATCTGCCCCCCAGCCATGTCAACCATGTTTACACATCATCTTTTTCGGTCACAAGGGATTTTCAGACCATTTTCATGATCAGATAATGATTAGTGTTGTTATTTTACAAACAGCTTGTCCATAAAGGGCAAAAGAAACACATTCCTGTTGTTTTCCAGCAGAACAACCTCAACATGAGCGGATTTTTAGACCAAAAACCATTTCAAGTTAACCATAAAACAAAGAAAATGCTTCTTACTTGTATACATGGTTTTTTTTCTAATCATTAATTTAACAAGCATTCAATAGAAACGATCAACCAAAGAATAAACTGCAACAAAGTGACCCAAAACAGAAAACTTTATGGAACATTGAGCATTATTTACAAAATGCTGGTAAGTTTCTGCACAAACACTTCAAACCAAGGAGTTAATCTGCTCAATCTGTTATCAGATGGTTGACACTGGCAGAAGGAAACTGTTCCTGAGCTCTGCCACATCACAACAGCTGGCTGATAACAGCTGCTTGTTTACTTTCTGAAGTGCACACTTTAAACTTGTATAAATTTCCAAACCAGATTCTCAAAACACATTGTGGAGAAAATGAATGATCCACAGGAAACAAGGATAAAAACTCATTTACAGCTTTTGCGCAAATAAATATAAAACTGGATGTAAGAAAATGTTTTTAAAGACAACTTGTGTTTAAAACAGCCCAGTGATTTAACGCCTGACTTGGACATGGTTTATTACTGGAATCTTCTCTGCTACCTGTCTGCCAGGCCGGGTTTAATCCGATCTGCAGGCCTTCAACGTGAAGCCGCAATATTTGACCCGCTACTTCAGCTCCGTGGCGCAGCGCAGACTTTCACTTAAAGCGCACGTCGCTTGCGGGAACTCACAGCACTTTGGTAACATGAGACTGTTCTTACCTGTTGCTCTTCAAGCAGCAGCTACAGGAGAAAGTTGCCAGTTTGACAGAATGAAGTCCCGCAGCCAAGCAGCGAAATAACGCGTGAATACCGCAGCCGTGACCCGCAAAAAGTCCGAGCTACGACTTCACTGCACCGCATGCCACACAGAGCTGATAAAAGACGACTTTCAGCTCAGAGATCAGCTGTGTTAAAGAAAATAAATAGTGTCAAACGAAGCACATTGAGGCGGGTACATCCGGTTTACTCTTTCAAAATAATACAACTTTGTGCGAACTGAAACAGGAAATGAACCAAGAACATTTAGCACACTTAATCAATTAAAAAAAATGCCCACACTTATGTCCACGAAAGGTAAATAATAGAAAGAACCACATAGTTCTACTATTTTTATTTTAAATTATTTATATTTATATAAACTATATGTTGTTATTAAAAACACAGAATACATGAATAGCATTAAAATCAAAAGTTTAATGTAGCTTGTCTTGTTATAAAGCCAGGAAAGGCAAGGCAAGTTTATTTGTATAGCACCTTTCATGTGCACAACAGTTCAAAGAGCTTTACATAAAAGCATGAAAAGCATTACAGATGTTGAAACAGAAATAAAAAAGAATAAAAACAGCAAGAATCATAATAAAATAATAAATTAAATTAAAATCATTAAGAAGAAACTAATTAAAAAGTTACTGTGCAGATTTTATTTGTAGCTAAAAGAGAAAAGATAAGTTTTTAACCTGGATTTAAACATTTGTACATTTGATGAAAGTTTTATCTCTACTGGCAGTCATAATGTACCCTAATATTCTACCACCAGCTTTCTACAACCAGCACTCCCAACAGCAGCAGCTCTACCCCAGTATAAAGTGTGTTTGAAGCCTTAAAATCATTAAACTTTCTGATAGTATCAATTCTGGCTGCATCTTTGAAAAGTAATTCAAAGCCTCCACTCTTCAACCCACAGAGCCCAAATGATCGAAAACGTCTGATAATCGTTGTCATCAGTGGAGCATGATGAGGTCCTCCTTCAGATATTTGGTCACAATATCAGGATTTTGAAGTAAATTGACATTGTATTAATGATATAAAATATATAAAATATATTAAACTTAATAAATTATGAATAAATGAAAAACTATTTTTTAAAAAAGATGCTGATATCTTTAGCGATTATATTTTAGTTTATATTTATCAATAGACAATTTAATTAATCTAATAAATTATTTAGTTCAGTTTTATTTTAATTCACAAAGTCATCTCAAAGTCAAATTCCAATTCAACACAATCCACTTTAGTCCAGTCATAAAGGAAAAAAAATATATATTCCAATTTATCACAAATCAACTCTTAAAAACTAACTACCATACTGTCTTCTTCTGCTTATCTGGGGTCGGGTCACGGGGTCAGCAGCCTAAGGAGGGAAGCCCAAAATTCCCTCTCCCCAGCCACATCTGCCAGCTCATCAGGAGGAATCCCAACGCGTTCCCAGTCAAGGCGGGAGAGATAATCTCTCCAGCGTGTCAGGGGTCTGCCCCAGGGCCTCCGCCCGATAGGACGTGCCAAGAACACCTCACCAGGGAGGCGTCCAGGAGGCATCCTAACCAGATGCCTGAGCCACCTCATCTGGCTCCTCTCGATGTGGAGGAGCAGCGGATCTACTCTGAGTCCCTCCCGGATGACTGAGCTTCTCACCCTATCTCTAAAGGAGAGCCCAGCCACCCTGTGGAGGAAACTCATTTCGGCCACCTGTATTCGCGATCTCGTTCCTTTGGTCACTACCCAGAGCTCATGACCGTAGGTGAGGGTAGGAACAAAGATCGACCGATAAATCGAGAGCTTCACCATCTGGCTCAGCTCCTTCTTCACCATGACAGACCGGCGCAGAGTCCGCATTACTGCAGACGCCACTGCAATCCGTTGGTCAATCTCACGCTCCATCCTTCCATCACTCGTGAACAAGACCCCGAGATACTTGAATACTCCTCCACTTGGGGCAGGACCTCGCCCCACCGCTGCAAAGGGTACTCCAACCTTTTCCGGCTGAGGATCATGGTCTGGGATTTGGAGGTGCTGATTCTCATCCCAGCCGCTTCACACTCGGCTGCGAATTGCTCAAGCGAGAGCTGGAGATCACGACCAGATAAAGCCAACAGAACCACATGATCCACAAAAACCCTATTCTGAGGTCACCAAGCCGGATCCTTAAGAAACTCCGGGCGGATATCATCCACCCCCGGGGCCCTGCCATCGAGGAGCATTTTGACCACCTCAGCGACATCAGCCCCTGAGATGGGTGAGCCCCCCATGGAATCCCATGGCCCTGAGGAAGTCTTTCGAAGTATTCCCCCCACCTACCCATAACTGTCAACAGTGTTGACAAAGCACCACTTCCCCCTCCTCAACCGCCGGATGGTGGACCTGAATCTCCTCGAAGCTGTCCAAAAATCGCTTTCCACGGTCTCACCAAACTCCTCCCATGCCCGAGTTTTTGCCTTGGCAACCGCCAAAGCCGTGTTCCGCTTAGCCTGTCGATACTCGTCAGCTGCTCGTCCCGCAGGCCAGAAAGGCCCTGTAAGACTTCTTCTTCAGCTTGGCGGCATCCCTCCTCGCCGGTGTCCACCAACGAGTTCTGGGATTACCTCCATGACAGGCACCGACGATCTTACGGCCACAGCTCCTGCTCGCAGCCTCAACAATTGAGGCACGGAATACAGCCCACTCGGACTCAATATCTCCTGCCTCCCTCCGAACAAGTTTGAAGCTCTTTCTGACAGGGGACTCAGCCAGTTGTTCCCAGCAGATCCTAAAAACGCATTTGGGTCTGCCAGCTCTTTTTTTTTTTCTTCGAGCTGCTCTTAGTCCGGTCCCTCCTCTAGACACCTGTTTGCCATGGAAGACCCTACCAGGGCATGCAGCCCCCAACAACATACCCACTAGGATCTTCGGGACACTCAAGCCTCTCCACCACAAAAAGGTGGCAGCTCAGTGAGAGGAAAAAAATGATTATATTAATTATTAAATATATTAATAATTATTATAATTGCCTTGTGAGGAAACTAGCATTAAATCCTCTCTTTGATTCACTGTCCAATCCTGAGCAGCAGATGTTGGAAAGGAAAAAGAAACAGTGAAAAATAAACAAATTGTAAAGCCGAGTTTTTATTGGATTCCCTGGTAAGCTGCTGAGGGCTTTTATTATGAAGAAAATAATACTGTTTCCGGTTTTTCTCTGTAACGACAGAAACTTAACAGGTATAAACCAAAGACGTCAGAATAAACCACACCTTCCTGGTTAATGTGTTATCACCCCACCAGCACAAGTTTTTATCCCAGCTGCAGCTAATCTGTCAACTTTGGTCGCATCCATAGAAACATCTCCTGTTTGCTGTTTAGCATCATATCTTTATTATGATTAAAGCAATAAAGTCACATACATGGTTTATTTTCAGTTTCCTCAGAATATTCCTTCCTATTATTGGGATAAGTGTACAGAAAGCATCACTGAAGCTGCAGAAGACCCCCACCTCTTCAACAGCTTTTTTACTCCAGAATGAAGACCAGCACGTCACGCATGTCTCTGGGACAGAATTAAGTGTCTGCTTATGCTACAAGTTCTTATTTAACATCGCACTGTCCTGTCAGATTCTGTCAGCAGGGTGTATTCGGCCTGACATGGGTCTTGTGTTGTTCAGCATTAAATGGCTGCATTCAGCACGGAAGTCTGGCCTCATTAGCACAAAGTCCAGAGAGGAAATCACTCATGAATCTGAAGCCAAGTATGAAACACAGAAAACAAACAATGTCACAGAGGCTTCATTATTCTGTGAGCAATGATGCAAACACACGTTGCTCCCTTATTGCTGTTGCATAATAAATGTTCCATGGAAAGTCATCACATAACTCATCCCCTCTTTTATTGGTATTTAATAACGACATCACACAAACAGTAATAAAAAGGAAAGAATTTTACATAGCATCAGGTTAGTTTAGTTATCTTTTATTGAATCAGTGTGTGGTGTTTTAACTCGTGTAAATGTGTAGGTGTGTTAGTTTATATTAATAGCTTGTTTGTAACCAGTCATTCCAGTGCAGGATTGCAGGGCTGGGTGGACAAGAGGCAGGAAACAACCTGAACCCGGCCAACACAGACAAATAAACATCATTCACACTCTCAGAGACAACTTACAGGCAACATTTAGCCCAACAAATATGTTTTTGGATTTTGGGAGAATATATTTTTTAATTTCTTTTTTCTATTCTTCTGCTTATACTGTGCTGATATGTTCTGGTGGGTTCACTTACAGATATTTCCTCCTGAACTTAAGAATAAGTCTCAGTAAGAATACTTTGTGGGTTTTAAATCACCTTTTCTAGGAAGTGAATTTCCATCTAAGAACTGGGACCATTTAAAAGCTTCCTGACATCTTCTACACATGGATAGAATAACTACTGATCATCCCAGAAAGAAATGTAGATGCTGAAGGAAAAAGTAGAACATTTAAACGCTTATGATAAATTCACCACTTACATTTCTACATCTGGGAAAGACGACTAATCAGAACAAACAAACCTTTATTTATTTATTTGCTTGTGCACATGGTTGTAATGCAGCAGAATAATATTATTACAGTCTACCAGCTGTTTAAGAGTCAGATGTCTTATTTAGATGCTGGTCCTGGTGGTAGAGGAAACATTTTTGGGGGGTCTTTTATCCTGAATGTTTGTTATTAAAAACATTTAGATAGATAGATAGATAGATAGATAGATAGATAGATAGATAGATAGATAGATAGATAGATAGATAGATAGATAG
>JBAMHX010000025.1:18105043-18142635 GCA_037177515.1 Pseudomugil tenellus | reverse complement strand
GTGTGTGTGTGTGTGTGTGTGTGTGTGTGTGTGTGTGTGTGTGTGTGTGTGTGTGTGTGTGTGTGTGTGTGTTGCCAACCATCAATTTAAAAAAGGTGAACCTACCTTGTATTTGGAAAATTCTGCTGTTCTAATTTGCCTTTTTTAGCCTTTTGTTTTGGTGTTTTGTTGTAGTAATATGACTTTATACTCAGATTACACCACAATCCTACTTTCAGCTGCACCAGAAGCTGCTTTTTTTTGTTAAAGAAAGAAGCCATAAAAATCATGATACACTACCAGAACAGCTTGAAATGACTCGCAGGAGCTTAGCTGGTGGGGAGCATAAAGCAGTCAGAGGTGAGCACAACATTAAACATGACTCTAAGTGAATTATGTCTCTATCTCTCCACCAGTTTGAAGACAGAAGCAAGCTTTCGGTAATAATTTAGAATACAATTCTAAACATATTGGTGTTCTCTTTACTAATTTGGCTACCAAAAGCAGCTAATGCAGCTGTTTTACTATGAGTAACTATGTCCAGTGGTCCATTCCATGACCGTGCCTTACTCTGCTGCTGGAAGCTCTAATGCCACCCAACAGCAACTTCCTGTCTATTTGCAACTATAAAACTGCACTTTGCCTGCTACTAATATTTTTATCCACATACACAAAACCAGTGATGTTGGCTTCATACAGAGGAGTCACAAACACCCGAGCAGCACTTTTCACCACTTCAATAGTCCTTAAGTGCATTTTCTTATTTCTTTAAACTCAGCCAGAACAGCGATGCTACTCTTTAAAAGCAGAAGTGAATTCTAAATATAATTTCGATTTAAATGTTGATCGTTAGCTTATTATTGCTGAAGTCAGATACATGATGTATTTCTGTTCTTTAGCTTAATGTGACAACTTGTTTTCCTTTAACTATGAGCAGAGATGAATTGTAACATTGTCTTTGTTTGTCTGATAGAAAACATGTTATTCTTTAGTTTTATTCTAGTTTATTTCTTCTGTTAATGTTTTTAACGTGTGTTTATTTCAGATATATTTCAGCGCTAAGGGTTTAACTTTGTGTAGACATTGCAAACCTTTGGTAAAATGTTGTCAAGTTGAACAACAGTGCAGCTTAGTGGTCTATTTCTTCACTTACAAAGTGGTTTCTCTTACCCACAGTTTCAGTTTATAAAGGCATTTTGGGGTCTTAACAACAGAGTTTGATTATTTTTCCATTCTATGTTCTACGTACTTGAGAATATTTTCAATACTGATTTGCACATTGCATCATTGTGAATACAGTGCAGGTCGTTACAGACTGAAAATGAGATTAAAACAACCAAACAAAACACAACTAATTGAATATATTTATTTCTAAGAAGCATGAGGACACATGAGGTAAGTTGCATCAGCTGCAGCAAATACCTATTTGCATGCATGATTAAAAGATACTTTCAAAGGTTTTTATTCTGATGAAAGGTTGCAAATTAAACTGTGACGTCATCTAAATTAGATGTCTTTAAACATTATTCACATAGAAATACAAAAAGTTTTACCTATTTAGATATTTATACATTTTTATATCACTCCACATTTCTACATCACTCTTTGCAAAAGTAGTTTAATTATCAGAGCCCCCCAAAACAATAAATTATTCAGTTTAACAAATAAATAAATGAATGTAATGCCATGTTGCATCTCACTGCTTTTTTTCAGAAAACCGAACTGCTGTTATATTATTCATTTCATGCATAAAAAATCCAGTTGTCCTTCAGCAAAAGTTGATGAGCAGATGAAAAACAAACAAAAGGAGATTTCTAAGCAGGAAATAAAAGGCACAGAGAACTATACTATCTTGCACAACACACACGTTAGACATTGATACAAAGGGAGAAGTTCAGTGAAGTGAAGAAACACAAATGGGATCCCTGACAGTATAATTAACTAATGAAGCTGATGGAAACAACAGTTCTCTGTCACCAGACACCCACCAATCACCCTGCCCCCACATTCAGGATGCTCGCATCTGCTGTTGCTTTCTTCTATTTAAAGCTGCACTCCTCAATTCAAATAATTATTTTTAAATATATAAATGAATAAAAGATATGCAGCATTCATAAAAACTGCATACATTTACTAATAAATACATTTTTTACTTTTTTTAAATGATGCGACTGATGCTGCCACTATAAAAATAAATTCTGTGCACGTGAATGAGATTCAACATATAGAAACACTGTTTATTCATTATTTTATTTAATATGTATTTGTAAAATAAAGCAAAGATATGGAATTTAAAAACAAAAGATATTGTAAAAGTTCAGTTCATAATGATTATACTGTAACATAACCTGATGGATTCAATCTAAACTGTCAAACAGCATTTCTTAAATAAAAAATCTAAAAAGTTTTTTAGATTTTCTGCAAGGCAAGGTTAACTTTGTATGAATGAATAAAGCGTACTATAAAGAGCAATATAAAAAACATAAATCCACAAATAAAATAGACAGATAGTGTCTGTTATTTGTATCTGAGTTCTGCTTCACCATTATATAGGTCCAGTTACCATAAGTACCCAAAGTTACACCGTCTGATCAGTGACATTAGCACCAACTGAGGGACAACACTTTAAAAATACTATTTTCTTGAGTACCAGAACTATCTTCCTTCATAAGTTTATATAAAATTAAAAAGGAAACAGAAAAAGTACAAATAATCAAACTTAAGCAACTAAAGTCGGATGTATTTCCAAACATAAAAAAACATTATTAACTCAAATAGTTGAACAATGTCTTTTAACATCCCATAATTCATCTAATAATAGCAAATTCAGGTGACACAGAATCTTCTTTTCCCTTAAGTGAATGACCTCCTGTTGTTTTTCTTTTCTTGACCACACTTTGTGCCAGCTGGAGGAGAAATCTTGTGCTCTGATCCATCCGATTTGCTGCTCCCACCACCTGCCTTTTCTGATTACAACCTGCACTTAGAGGGACAATACGTTTGGCATAAAAGATCTGCCTGCTGTGAGTGCATGCATGCAGCTGACAGAGGCTTAAACTGCAGGTGCATCCACAAGTTAATGGAAAGCTAATTAAATTTAGCTTCTGCTCTGTAAACAAGATTAAGATTAAAATAATTCAGCCTGTCTCACTTGTTTTGTGCCCTTTTCATGTGACATCTATAGACTAAGACTACCTAAAGATCTCCAAATTAGGAGAAAATACATGAATAAATAAGTAATAATGGAGAGAGCACATTTGTTCCAGCAGACACTGGTATGCACGTCAGATTCTAATTGGTTAATGCTGCTCCTGGTTAACAGTTAACCTCCTTTCACACCTGATTTCATGGCAAGTGCTAATTCATGACAAGCGTTTCACCAAGGAGGTCAGAGAGGAGAGATGCTGGAGTCACTAAAGAAACATCTCTGTTATGCTGAGTTGAAGTGTCACCAGTTCACTGCAGCTGCAGATTTATTGCTGAGCAACAAAAAAAGCTTCTTTTGTGTGCTCGTCTGAAAGCAAGGAATGTAGCTCCATTAATTAGGCAGTTTTTGTGCTGTTGCACGGACCACAAGCAATGATTAAGCCACCATGTAGCCAAAGATATAAACAGAAACCTTAGTAGTTTAGCATTATAGCAGCCTTTTCTTCTTTATCTTTTCATTCTTAAAGGTGTACAGCTAATTTTATGGGAGTAGTGGGTGATTTATGTCCCCTGTAATGAGATTAAAACCAGATGTGATGCTTTTAAAATGCAACCTTAGTGAGATAGTCTCACTGAAATATGAAAGCTATCAGTCAGGTACTTACATGTTATTACTGCACGAGATATTACTCCAAAGCAAATTTAACTGTTTTTTGTTGGAAACATCTCTTCAAAGCTGATCTTATAGTTACAAAGTGCATCGCTTAATTCTTTCCACTTTTTTAGATAAGTTGTAGAAACTGTAGTCGGACAGTAGGGGTCAGTGAAAGTATGCAAGCTGGCAAGAAATTCATGCAAAGTGTGTGTGTGTGTGTGTGTGTGTGTGTGCATACTGAAGCTGAAAATGAATAGCTGTTGGAACTTGCTGCTCATATGTTACACACTCTGAAAACACTGCAGCTGCATGTTGACACAGATCTCTGCTTTCATGTCTCATCTTCTATGTTCAGCCTCAGCAGCAGCACAGACCTGGTCGCCTTTACCCGACTGATGCTGGACAGTGTGTCCAGTCACAAAACTTTAAAAGGCTTCTCCACAGACGTTGGATAATAATCAAACACCCAGTTGTGCATCAGTCTAAAGTTCATTAGGAAAACAAGGCCAACCAGTCACACTTACATATGTCTTCCCAGCTAATAGACGCAAAAAAGTCATCACTATTTCTTGTGATAATTTATTCCTATTTTTCTTCTTCAAAAATAAAAATAAAATAAAAAATGATTAGTCATTTTTGTCATTAAGTGGAATGGCCATTAACATGTGTTTTACTCATCTGAGGAGATAACTGGGAGACTCAGCTCAAATCAGGGCTCATTTTCATGTTACCACTAAATACAGGTATGTATGCAGTAGCCAAAGAAAACAGTTCAATTTAGAAATAGAAAAATACTGGTAAGCCATTCTCAAGCAGCTGTATGAATAGGCTGGTCTAATGTAATAGTGTGTTAATAACATGATAAATGTGATGTGTGATCATTATTATTGAAGTGATGATCATAATGTTTGGTGTTTCAGATTGTTTATTCATCAATTACCACACTGTATATAACCATCCACAGGTTTGTGCTAAACTGGATGTAAAATTGTAATATTAATATCAAAATATATGCCTAAAACTGCCATGTAGTGTGGGAATATTCAGGTCTTGGTCAGTGCACAGTAGGCAGGAATGAACAGTATGATCCAGCTCTGCTTTATAGTGCATTCCAGTGCAGCAACCCTGCAATGACATCTGCAGGCATGACGATGATGTTTCTGATAAAGATAAAGGGATAAAACTGAGAGATCTAAACATTTGATTGTGTTTTGATAAAAAAAAAAAGTGGGAAGAAATTAGTTTGTTTGCATGATTTAACTATAATTCAGCCAAAAGACGACACAATTCCATCTTCACTTCTTTAAGTGATGCTTTAAATGCAGTTATCACCTGTGTATGAGTACGTTCATCATCTGTATAATGCAATCAGGGCAACAGCCACAATTCATTCTTCACAAATTCCTACATATCTATTTGCAGCTAAACAAAAGCAGGAATATTATAATGTGTTAAAGTGTCCCTTCAGGCAACTGTCTATATATTTTCTTTCTTTTTTTCCTCAGAATCGACGTTAGGAATCCTTCCCGCCCTCGTTTGGCTGTAAACTTACTGACCTCTTTTGCTGCAGCAGTGCTGCTCATCTCCACACCAACTCTTCAGAAAATCAATAAGCACAGTTCAAAACAGCCACTGAAGGAAGGAGTATTGGTAACACTATAAAAGCATCAGCACAAGATTTATTGAAGATCCAGCTATGGGGTGAGCGCTAAGTAACGTGCTTGGTGTGATTTTACTTGTATCTGCTCATGCATCGTAGTATATCTGCTCTTTATGTCAGCTCACATGTGCCTGATCCAAAAAAAAAAAAATGACATCAGCTGCACAGATATGAAAAATGAATCTGATTTGAGAGCGACGAGCTGAATTTGAACATAGGTTCACTCACATATTCATTTCAAACACACGGGAAAGGTCTGATAAGCCTAATGTGAAGACAGCAGTCCTCTCTTCACACATGGCTCTCACCTTCCAGCACTCTCAGCTCTCATCATGAATGTGCAGCCATGGAGTATGTTTGGCTCCACGCCTGCTGGAGTTCATGTCGAACTCAGGCTCCTTATCAGGTGTCAGATGTGGGTTTGGTGTCACTGAAGTCCTGTCCATTTCCACATACACAAACACTCAGAACCAAATAACAAAATCAAAAGAAGCTTTAAGACTCTATTTTATATTTCAACTTTGCATAGTAGATCAAAAAACCTAAATCAGACTCATGTTTTTTAAAAAAAAAATCCATGTATCTGTTAAAAGTTACCACTGACAAGCAATGTTGATGAAGTCTTTATATTATATAACCGTGTATACATGACATACATCTCAAATGCAATCCCTTTGAAATTAAGTCCATAGAGTCATGTTATATATCTTACTGCATGTAAAAATGAAAAAAAAAGAAGAGTAGTTCATATTTTGGTGGCATATTAAACTAGAAATGATGCCGTCTGAGGCATATATCCCCAAACACTCCCAATCTCCACTTACCCCAATCCTGGAATACATATACAAATACAAAAACATTCAGGTATAACTATGTCAAACATGTTCAGGTCATGACCTTTCATTTGCATTTGATTTGAGGTCAATGGGATTAAAAGTATCAGAGATATAGCCAAAACTGTTTTCAAGTGTGAGCGCCCCCTGGTGGCCAATCTGAAAATGAGAAATGGTTCAAAATGGAAACAGTTTATCCTGTCTGATAAATATGCAAATGCAAAACATGAAAATGTTATCGCGTTAAGACAAAGGATCTGCAATGCCGACTGACGTGACACCCCGTTCGGAATCTACCAACATGAAACATTTTAGATTAGTTTGCAGATGGAGACAATAATAAAATAACTTTAAAACTTATAAATACAAAATAAAGCTTCTGCATGAACCTGACTCAGCTCCAATAATCCACAGTAGAAGATGCATTCTGAATGCAAGTGGCTCCCGTCTACATCACACCAGATCTTAATCACTCCTCTTAAAACAACTGTTTTCTTGTAAGGCAATGAACAGTTTAAAGGAACCGAAAAATATTTAATCTTGAATAATAGAGTTGGGTAAGTCCCATTGCCAAGCGTGGGAATACAGCACATCAAAGCTCAACACTGGTTAAGTGAATGAACAGCTCAGATGTAACGTTGTCTCGTTGACATTATTGGCAATTAGCTGCTGATAAGTGGCAGGAAAAGCAGCAGACAGCATGTGAATGGCAGCAGAAGATTTGCAGAGAGAGATACAACACTGCAGTATGAACTGAATGTAAAAAGTTGTTTGAAAGTAAAAACTATCAAACAAGCTAATCTTAGAGAAACAAACAAGCATTTTTATTTTCTAACAGGTCAAAGACAATCCATAGACGATGATGTCACAAAGATTAAAAGCCATATAAATTAAGTTTGACAGTAATAATTGCTTAATGATTTGCTCATTGTACTTTGTCATTGATCCTGAGAGATTTTACAGGTTTACATTTATATAATGCTAAATAACTGGAACAGAACAGCATAGAACAGCTCCCATTAAGCTACTCCTAAAGAAGAGTCTAGATACCTCCATTATGAACAACTATAGACCTATAACCTCTTTTACATCAAGATTATTGAGTAAATTAATATTCCCTCAGCTTAATAACTTTTCAATTTAATATCTGACATCTGCTTGAATACTGATACTGGGCAAGTATCAGTACTGGTTCAGATGGATCACAGCACCGCCTTTAATACTGTAGATCATAGAATCCTTTTGCATAGGCTAGAAAACTGAGTTATTTTGTTTTTGTATGAATCAATGAGTGGCCATGACTTGTGGAGTACCTCAGGGGTCAGTCCTTGGACCTATTCTTTTTAACTTTTATATGCTCCATTTGGGTCAACTATTACAGAAGTTTAACATTAATTATCACAGTTATGCAGACAATACACAACTTTATTTGTCTTTGTCACTAGATGACTGCAGTCCAATAGATCTACTGTGTCACTGTTTGGAGCAAACACCGGGATGAGATAAAACTTCCTCCAATTAAATGAAGATAAAACTGAGATTATTCTGCTTGGTAGCAAAGAGAAGAGCGCCATCCTCAGTAAACACCTGGAGACTTAAAGACTGGAGGTCTTAAAACCACCTATTAAATCTGTAACCTTGGAGTGCTGATAGACTCAGATCTGACTTTCAGCAGTCACATCAAAGCTTCACTAAGAAGCTTTTTTTCATCAGAAACATCAACAAAATTAAATGTTTAGTCTCCCAATAAGACCAGGAGAAACTCATTCATGCTTTCATATCCACTAGACTGGATTAAACATCTGCAGCTTATCCAGATGCTGCTGCTAGAGCTTTAATTGGGACTAAGATATCTGAACACATCACACCAGTTTTAAAATCTTTACACTAGTTTGCAGTCAGTCAGATAGATTTTAAAACCCTGCTGAAATATCCTTTTCACCAATTTCTCTTACACATGTAAAAGAATATTTCCTAATAACAATTTTTTTTCCCCACTGAGAGGTTGCACGGTGGTGTGGTGGTTAGCCTCACAGATGGTCACTGGTTTGAGCCTTGGCTTGGATAGTGGCCTTTATGCGTGGAGTTTGCATATTCTCCTTGTGTGGGTTCTCACTGGCTTATTAGGTTAATTAGTCATTTTAAATTGTCCTTAGAAGTGAATGTGTGTGGGACTGTTCGTCTCTCTGTGTTGTCCAGGGTGTACCTGCCTCTCAACTAATGCTTGCAGGGATTAACTCGAGCTACCCTTCATTGGAAAAGGTGGCACAGTAGTGGATTGACGAACGATATACTGAATAGGTTTGTTAAAATGCAAGAGACCTTTCGTTAAATATTTAAATGCAGAAAGAAAAGGAGCATTCAGACTTATTCAGAACCATGTCCAAAATTCAGACTGTCCAGGCAAAGCTCGTTTACTCCCCCGTGATGGAAGCATTAATGCAGAAAAGTTTAACGAGATTTTAGAGCAACTTATGCAGCCTTCAAGACATTTCTGCCTATAATTAAAGGTGTTTTTAACAAGATGAAGCAACCCCACATTCTGCACAGGTTACAAAGACAGAGGAAGAGGGAGCTACGCGTTTCAACCTGCTTTTAGCCCTGACCTGTCTCCATCAGGGACTATATGTAGCTAGTTTGTGTGTATGTGTGTGTGTGTGTGTCTGTGTGTTAGTGAGAGAGATTGTGATGACAACCATGTTCACATAGCATTAAGATATTTAGAGGAAGAAATAAAAGAAAAACTCCTGAAATTCAGGTGAAACACTGCAAAAGCTTTTCTCTAATTCTGGCATTTTACAGCTACGTGTTTACAGGAGGGAAGATGCCAGTAACATGGAGATGTTTTGGAAAGAGCTAAGGTCAAATAAAGCAGAACAAGTTCTTTGTTATTTGATCAAACTAATATGGTGCAGAATTCCAGGAGTTTGTTCATGCTGACAGTGGAAAATGCAGAGAGCAAAGGATAAAAATCATAGCCATTCAATTTCATATACTGCGATTGATATGAAGTTGCAAAGTATTAAGTATTCAGTCATCTCTTGATGTGTTGAAGCACAAAGGAGAATTTATGCCATATCAGCTATGCTTGAATTTTAGATGCAGGGCTCACTATGTTCATTTTGTGCTCTTGGACACGTGATGCCAGCCCGTGTTGGCTGGTGTTTATTTCTCACACCCTTCAGCTGGTTTTCCACAAGGGTCTTTCATCCCAGTGAAGTAATGGTGGGAAGTCCAACTCCTTTCAAAGATTCCACTCTTTTGATTCGGCTCAATTCGAAGAGTCAGTTCTTTTGGCTCCCATGTGGCTTTTAATTTAGTTTGATTTAGAGCTTCTACTTTATTCGAATTCAGAAATTTTGAGTGGTTTGTTTGCTAGTAAGCAATTTTTAAAAATGAATAATATTTTTGTGTATTTCTTTAATGAGAAAATATAGTTATGTCAAACGTTTTAACCCAACCATGAACCAGCGGCGGGCAACTGTGGTTCTCCATTAGCATATCTGCTAGACATGCTAATTAGCAGACATATCATTGGTTTAAATCAGGTGTGTATCAACAGGAAAACTCTCGAGGACTGGAGTTGTTTACTTCTGGTTTAAACCAACAACTAAACTCAGAACCACAGCAAACAAATCAAGTAAACAAAGTCCAAATTCTAAACATAATGAAACTTTAAATTGGCTAATTTCTGCATTTGTTCCTGACACTGTACCTGGTCTACACCACTACACTGTCTTCTGAGACATTTTAGTCTTCCTTTATATGAAATTTTGAGCCATGATGGTGTCCATCATGTGTCCAAAGTAAAGTCTGACCCCTTCTAAAGATTTATCACTCTTAGACAGGAATCAGTTTTTCAGTTCACTACAAAGAATTTCCTCTTGGAGCCGGCTACTTCATGAACGGCACACAACTACAGTAAGGTGTTGATAGACTCTGTTATGAATAAGAAGCAGCTCAACAAGCACTCACATCTATTATCTATTATCTATTATGCGATACACGGAATCTGTTCTGAGAGACAAATGAAAGACTGTATATACTTTACTATCAAATTGATAGGAAGAGAAATGAGTTTAGGTTTTATAATCATGCAGAGAGCTGCCAGTGCCGGGCTTCAAAGTTAATTAAATATTTTATATTTAATTATTATATTATTTAATTATTATACTACTTTTGTTTTTAGAGAAACATAGCATTTATGAATCATTTGAAAGGTAAGAGAACTCTGAGTGTTTTGAATGCCCACTCACCAACAGTTAAATGCTTGACTTATAATTGGGAAATACAACATGCTATCTTAAATGAACAGATCAGTGAATAAGCATCAAGTCACTTCCTCTAAAAGAAGGCAGGAAGACATGCCCAGATGTTAGAGACAAGCTCGTTGCAATCCATCAAAAACAGCAGAAGGCATGCACTCAATTACATTTTCTTTACTATTTGTAGAAGTTCGGTGCTGCGTCTCCCAATTTAGCCGAAGCATAAATAAAGTCAAAGTTAAGAAGCATTTGAGGGTTGCAGCTTATTAAGCTAACAAAATAAAATTGGTTGAAAAAGGTTAATCAGGTTTATTTTTGTTTTAAACTAGACATTAGTCTGACTCCCTGCCTCAGCATTCACATGGACTTCATGCAAGCTGAAAATCTTGATCATCATGTAAAAATTTATCCCTATCTTTGATGTTTCTCCAAGAGGGACTATTTATATAACCAGCACTTGTTGTCTTGAAAATGCACGACTGTGTCTCTGCGTTGATCCCAACTGTACACAAGCATATAAACATGGCCTGAGCTCATAACGCTGCCCTCCTTATCGACAGGAACCCAAAGTTCCTCCAGTGGAAATGTCTTTGTTCCCCCTCAGCTGCCACACAATGAACGCGACTCTCTGGAGTCTGCTGAAGGCACTGCAAGCGAAGGCCTTCGCTCATTCCACACATAGCACAGCGAAGGCTCTGACCTTGACAAGGGGCTATTAAAAATGTTCTCCATCAAAAACACATCACCTCTGCACACAAACTCACACAGAAAAACATGTTGGAGATACAATCTGTTTATGATTCATCTATTCTTTCTCATTCATAATGAGGTCAAATTGCATGTCTTCATGACCTACCTGTCCTTAAGAACCTCCAAAGTGGTGACGAATCAAAGAAAAAAGCAACAAAGGGGAAATTAGGTTCCTTCAACATTGACTCTACAGGTTACTAGAACTTTACTGTACTTTTTGCTGGTAGTGTGTCAGCTGTACTACTCAACACTTGGTTTTGCTCCATTTTATGCAAAGTAGGTAAAGTCTCAGAAAAACAGACCAAATTATGCATGTAAGTGGCAAAGAAGACAAATTGTCTGTCCGTCTATGTGTCCATTTCTGCATAAATAAGCCAAAGTTTTATTCAATAAAATAATAAAACATGTAAATTGCTGTTTTTCTTGCCCAGCTTTTATTTAGTACTAATGTATAAAACTTTTTTTTCACGTGGAACTTTGCAAATTCAGACCTTGATGAAAGCTAAAAACAGACACGTTCATACTGAGAATTTAGCTAATAACTTTCCTCATGGCATCAGTCAGATGAAGCTGCACAAAGAATGAAATCCTGTTACAGCTGACTTTTCATGACGTCTTTAACTGCATTACATACTCCTCTCAAGTCTAGATCCAATTTCCTTATCAAGCAAGGTAGCACATACAGCAATGGTGTGACAAGGCTGCCTGTCTTTAATGTCGGAAGCAAAACAAAGTATGTTTTTCTTCTCTCGCCATCTCCAGTGACTGGACTTTCTGAGGAACAGGAACTCAGTCAGACAGACCAGGCAGGAAGGGTGGAGGGGGAGTAGGTGAGTGGATAATTCACTTGACTGTGTGTTGCTCATGATAATGCAAAGATGAATAAAACTGCTCAGATTGGTGATAGTTACCAGTCCCCATCCATTTGTTCTGTTGCTTTATGATTAGAATAATAATAATAGATAAGAGATTTTCCACAAATCAAGTTATGAATTGTAATTAAATCATCTCATGTTTTTGATCATTTTTTTGGCCTGATGCCTTCAGATTACTTTTTTCCTCAAATGAAATTAAATGCAGACCATAATTAATGGTCATGTTTTTTAAATTGGTTTTTAAAATTTATTTTCTGGAAGATAATGTCAAATGTGTTAGATGGATTATTCCTCCAGTTATTAGTGGGAACCCCTATAGGTTTAGTTATCACTATAGATGTTTAGTTTGGTATTAGCTTGGAATTTTAGACCAAAGTTTTCCATTTTAAACCAGATATTATGAATCATGGATCTAATAATAAACCTGGTGAACCATACACAAGCAACCCACTCCCAAAGCACTCCACTATCAACTTTCATAAAAAAAGACAAGGCCTCTGCCCGAACGGCTTCAATCCTCCTATTCTCCAATCCTCAAATAGATTCAACAAAATAACATAAAGCTGCACATGTTTGGGAAACGTTGAACATGCCCAGTATAACCTCAGGACAGGATGCATCCCGAGGTCATGACCTTTTATTTGAACTTGATTTGAGGTCAATGAGACAAATAGTTCCAGAGATATAACCAAAAATCAGATTAATTTGTGCTTAAAGCGCCACCTGGTGGGGAAACCATAAATCCAGAAATTGTGAAATTCGACCCAGGTAATCCTTGGGTACGTAAACATGTATACTGAGTATCAAAATCCAAATAGTAAAAATTGTTTGCGTTATCGCGCTCACACGAAGGATATCCGGTCGGGTCGGGGTCGGGTGAAACCGTAATATTCCCGACACACCACGTTCGGGGATAAAATACAGGATCAAGTTAACGTTGTGATGCATCAGAACAGATGTGGTCTCAGAGCTAAATAATTTTACCATGGGCATGTATAATCCAGTTTTTAATGAGCTAAAGAGGCTGTTGCAGTATCAGCTACAGTACGTGTTCATCTGCAGGATAAAAAACCTGTCCTACTGGAAACCACTCCAACTGGCACATACATCCACCAATATTCCCAGTTCCTTTTTCATTGCTCAAATTAATTATCTTCTTACCGAACATATGGTAACTTATAAATTCAGTCATAGTAATTTATTCGATCAGCGCAAATTGAGTTGACCTCTGATCAATGATCTAAGGTCACATATGTCAAGTGTCCAGTTGACATGATTGATTAACGGTTCACAGTGGTTTCTGATTAATTGATTTTTTTTCCCTCTTGGGAGAGAATCTCTTCCACCATTTTCCTTTAACAGGAAGGACACACAAAGGGACGATATTATTCAGTCTCTTAAAGCTATGAATTGGCTTCATGATAATCAAATTTGAATATTTCTCTAAATATAAGATGAATCATTAAAACAACACTGAAGCAAAACCAATATATTGGCAGATATGAGTTTATTGATACACTGTGAGCATCAGCAGTCATATAAAGAACAAAGCTACAACACAAAGGGAGGGTCATTTAGAGAGGAAAAATCAGATTTGGGTTAATTAGACATTACAAAAAAATGAGTTTTTCCTTTTAAGTAAATGTAATTATCTCCTAAATAAAGATTGTAATATTTAAACAATTCAGTGTAAATTTTATACTATAATAAATCATCATTCTTGCACTGCTACGGATCCCATGAAAAATATTTTTTTTATAAAGAAACACAGGAAAAACCTGCATTTATTTAATATAATGATGCTATTTTCTATCATAAGACTATTACCTTATTCAGTGTTTATTAATAATGGTTGGTTTTTAATGCTATTTGGCTGGTTTCAGATACAAGTTTTAATGTTGTTTTTAGTGTGTTAAAAGCCAAAGTTACACTATATCCAATACTGGCCATCCAAAAGTCCATATTTGATTTTTATGTTTTTATTTTCTTTACATTTCTATTCTTTATTTTCAAAAGAAAAGCTCAGGGGCATCTTTAG
Organism: Pseudomugil tenellus; assembly: GCA_037177515.1. NCBI lineage: Eukaryota > Metazoa > Chordata > Actinopteri > Atheriniformes > Pseudomugilidae > Pseudomugil > Pseudomugil tenellus. The sequence goes on along the minus strand of JBAMHX010000025.1, from coordinate 18,128,433 downwards.
CTCATATCCTTGATCCCAGTACTGAAGACTCCAGGAAATGACCAGCTGTTACTCTGGTTGCATTTTAGAAGAAACTGTAGATGCAGAATCTGCATCAGGTTGAAACTAGATTTCTAATTTACCAAAACCTGAATCAGGTAAAGGAAATGTACAAAAAAATCCATGCAACAGGTATAAAGATACAGATCGACATTTCACTTTAAGGTTTATTTAGACAGACATGAGGAGCCACTTTCGTCTGTACTTTATTTCTCAATCTCTTCTTGGCTCATCAATACTTAGTGTAGCTCAGGGCAACATATTTCTAAGACATGCCCAAACCAAGGCAGGAATGTGTGAAATTTCAAAGTCTTTCATTCATTATTTCTTTATTCACTCTAAACGGAGTGAGTCAATGCTGAGTCATGCAGGTGTGCCAAGATGAAAAGATCAGCTAATCGACTTGGGTGTACAATAGACATGCTGAAAATGAGTGTTTTTCCATAAGCAAAAATAACCAGCTTAGTTTTACACAGCTGAGTTAGTCTCTAACATAACATAACTGTCTGACCATATTCAAGGCAGCTTTAACTTTTAAGGTTCTGACCTCAAAACAAACCTCAAAGACAAAGGAGGCAGCTGGTTGGCTTGTTATAAACTTACAATGTCCATTTGATAACAATCAGTATAGATAATATTTAGAAGCACTAAGGCAATATTGCCTTTTAATACAACTTTTGTCTCTGCTGAATGACTCTAAGATGTTTATACAAACTAATTATGCATTCGTCTCCACTGTTATGGAAACAAAGACACTGGAATGAAAGATTAGAGATACGGATTATAAAATGCTCGGCAGATGCTATCATATAATTTGTTGCTAGCATTAATTACATTAACTGATTAAATCAACCTGTTTTTGAATTTTGCTATACAAATTAACTTGCTTTGATTAGCTACTTTTGCCTTGATATCTGATCAGATATTTTTATATATTCCCTGGGGGATTTTTGTTCTTTTGCCATCCTAGCTTTGAAAATATCCTCGAACTGAAATGGAATTATAAGAGAGACAATAAAAAGTGGAATTATTAGAATGAACCAGGCCTATTCCGTAGGAAGTGTGGACTAGGCGTTTATCTCCAAACGACCCCAATCCTGGAATAGACACGATACAATAATATAAAGTTGCCCATGTTCAGTCACAAAGCTTCACCTGGTGCGGAAACTTTGAACCAGCCCTGTGTGACGTTAGGACAGGATGCATCCAGAGGCCATTACCTTTCAGTTGCACTTGATTTGAGATCAATAAGAGAAATAGTTTCAGAGGTATAGCCAAAAGTCAGATTTTCTATGAAAAAATGCCACCTGGTGGGGAAACCATAAATCCAATAATCGTGAAATTCGATACAGATCGTCCTCTTGGGGACCTAAACAGATACACAGAATATCACATTCCAATTTTGAAAACTGTTCGAGTTATCACTCTCACACGCGGCTGACATGATGAAACCATACTATTCCCGACATTCCGCGTTCAGGGATATAACAGAAAAAATTGTAATCATAAAGCATTTATCACAATATCATGTAAAATCCTGTTGCACATATGCAGTGCATAAATATATATTGCAGTGAGGTCAGAAACTCAGTTCATCCATATTTTATCATTGCTTGATGATTTAACAACAGGTTTTTAAAACTTTAGTGCTGCATTTTTCAACTGCTCAGTAGCTTTTAATTTTCCTGTGCTGTACTTACAGCAACTTGCTTCAGAGTAGCTCCTGAGGGTATTATACACCCCCTGATGTCACTCAGGCTGGGAGAGGTGCAAATTGACCTTGCATATCCCTGTACAGTGTTGGGTTACACTCCACGCTGTTACTTGAGCGTGTACAAACAGACATGCATGGAATATGTGCAGGCAAATATACATTAGGATGGAAAACTACGTGGAGAGAGCTAAAAAAAAAAAGCTCTTAAGCACAGACTTTCCATCTGTCAGTTCATTTAAAGATAGGTTAGTGGTAGGGGTGTGTGTCTGTGTCTGTGTACTATATATACTGGCAGCATAGAAACTCATGGCTTTTTTTCTGCCAGACTCGCATCAGAGACATGCAACCAAACAGCAAGTGCTGAGCATGCGTGGCATTACACCACCGCATAAAGGTACGTGCAGGCGTGAGTACAGTAGCTGTGCACAAGGACTGGTCGTGGTGGGGACGGAGATGCCTGTTAACAGTTTATTTATCCTCCTTTGACCTTTTGACCTCTGCCAAACCCAACACGTGTGTTTTGAATGACTCTCATGACTGCCATGACCCTGTGAGGGCAGAAACACCGACCCGTCCATTAAACGGTCTTACGAATACATGACTTGTGATACATTCACATATTCTGGTTTGAACATAGTTGCAGTTCTTCTAAATGTTCTCTTTTTTGTTGAGAATTTTGGTAGTTTCTATGACTTTCAGGAAAATTCTACTTTTATCAGAGGAGATGATTGCTTACAATAAATGTAGTGTTCAAAGCCTCTCATGGCCGTGGTGTCGGGTAATCAAACTTGTGAATGATTTAGTTTGCTTGGTAATAAATCTGCAGTTTGAGGATCTGACAACCTCTCAGACAATTCCCATTCCACTTTCTAAATTTGGTTTATCAGGTTATTAAATCACCAGTCTTCCACCATTACCTGTTATCTCACTGACATGCCCAAAAATTTATGTCCAATCCTTCAGAACAAATTAAAGAAGGGATCCTCAATTCTGGTCCTTGAGGGTCGGGCGTGCAGGTTAACCAGGTGTCCCTGCTTGAACACATCTGATTCAAATCAATGTGTATTGAGCAGACATGTGCAGGGCTTGTCTGGGTCTGAGTCAGGTGTGTTCCAGCAGAGACGCTTGGAAAATCTGCCAGACACCGGCCCTCAAGGACCAGGATTGAGGATCCCCGGTCTAAAGTATTATTCAATGAAAATAAAACAAGGCCTATGCCATTGGAAGCGATGGCTAGGGGTATATCCCCAAACGCCCTCAATCTTTCAATTCCCATTCCTTGAATAGAAACAATACAATAATATAAAGATGCACATGTTCAGTCACAAATCTCCACCTGGTGTGGAAACTTTGAGCCTGGTATGATGTCAGGATCCGATGTATCCTGAGGGTATGACCTTTTATTTGTACTTGATTTGAGGTCAATGAGAAAATAGTTCCAAAGATATAGTCGAAAATCAGATTTTTCATGAATAAAGCTACAGCTGGTGGGGAAACCATAAATCAGATAATCGTTGGAGACTTAAACAGGTATACTGAGTAGCAAAATTCAATAGTGAAAACTGTTTGTGTTAATGCGCTCACACGAAGGATATCCGGTGGCGGGGAAGGACATGACAGCGACAGTCGTGACGAAACCATTATTTCCCAGACACTCCGCATTCTGGGATATAATGAATAAAAATGCTGGATTTCCTTTTATCTTCGTATGAAACACCGTGAAATATTCAATGAAAAGGGGAAAAATAGTATTAAAGAGTCCACACAGGTTTGCTTTGTTTGGGTGGTTTCGGAGGGAAAGGTGTGCGATTAAGCTGAAGGTTGGGTTATACAACTTTCTGGGCATGTCTGTGAAGTTACAGGTAATGCAAGGTGAGATGGAGGAAGAAAATGACCCCTTGAAACAGGGCATTTGAAGAAGTCACAAGTCAGTTTGAAAAGATTTGTCAAGAGCGGACAACTGGTCCGTCACCAGGTTTCACTTGTCTTTTCCCTTTGTAAGCGATTTCTGCTTGTCATGCTCGGTATAACATGATATTAAAGCAACAGACCATAGTCATCTAAGTAGCTGAGGGTCCATTAACAGTGCAACTTCACACTCTTTAACATGTTAACTTTCCTTTTCCAATTTGTTTTGTACCAGCATGTTAGGCAGGTAGTAGGTTTGAAATGGGTGTGAAAGAGATTTTACACTTGTTTTATTTTTAGGATTAAGCATTTCTAAATGTAACCATGTTGCTTAAAACTAAAAGTATTCCCCAGTTAAATAGAAAATGACTAGTTAAAATGAAGCACTTACTGCAGGTCATTTTGCTATCATCTCATCTTCTCACCTTGTGTTTCGGAATAGTTGTCTCAGAAGCAATACTGTTACTCTTTTTTTTTTTTTCCCAAAATAATGCCCTCCCCACATCAGTGCAGAGGGTATGTGTTGGGGTTACTGCAGTGCCAAAACACACCCACAGTGCCAGTAAATACACAAATCCCCCAGCACAAACGCAGACAGTTGGTAAACTGGCTGGTTTCCCTGCCTCAGTCTGCTCACAGTGCCGGCTGAAGCCCGTGCCCACCAGCACGTGCCAGTTTGATGTCCCATTAGAGCTGTGTTTGTGTGCATAGACTGTGCATGTGTGTGTGGTGAACGGCTTAGCCTAAAATCCTGTCACCCAGCTGCCTCCTTTGTCAGATGGTCCCAAAGACCCACATTAACAGACAGGAGTAGCAACCCGGAGCAGAGGACACACAAATTATTCTCATTCTTATCAGTCAGTCTATTTGTGTGCACAGAAGATGCATGAGCATAAGAAAGAGTGTGCAACCATCTTTAATAAATACTGCTAAATACATGTAAAAATTTGTTTTTTTATTTTCCCTGTGGATGCTGTCAGCCATTTTGAGATCAGTGTAGTATCCTAGTACTACGTGTTTACAAATGCAGTGAACTGAAATGTCCTTGGCTGCTGTGAGGAGCCACTTTTGGAATCTGGTGTCAGCTTACCAAAGCAGTCTGGGATCAGTAGGGGGTAATGATGCTGACAGGCACAGAGGCAACTTAACAGAACATATCTACAGTGCTACCCTTTACCAAGCAGTGGCAGCAAATGAAAATGTTTTTGCTTCATTAGACATAAACAAAGTGTCTATTTTAATTTAAAATGATAACATAAAGAGCAATAATGACTGTACAGATTCAAAACTTCAAAATTAAATTCAAAATCAGGATGTTGGCAGTTTTAAGGAGCAAATTGCAGCTGTGAATGAAGTAATTCTGGCAGCAAAATGCAATAATCCAAATGTGTGTCTCCCTTCCTACCTACCTACCTACCTACCTACCTACCTACATACACTACATACACTACATACAGTGCAGGATGAGCAGCAGAATTGAGCATGTGGGTTTGTCATGAAAACTTGCCAAAGCTTATTTGATGATGCCAAACAACGTATTCTGCTTTTTACTCGTTTAGGTGTCGTTTACTGGATTGAAGGAGTTCTGAAGAAATAAAGCATATTGTCTATTAATTAATGGCAGGCCTCCTGGCAGCCTTATAATAAGCTGTGTACAGGCTGTTCTGGATTGATGAGGTAGAGGAACAGACATATAATAATCTTGAAGCATAGAATTAAGATTAATTTTATAAATTATACAAATTGAAAAATTGAAAGGACCATATTTATTTACAAAGATCCAAATGTTTTTATTTCTATTAAAATTAATTACATAAAAGTCACATTTTCATGATTTTTCTTATTGAGGTTAAAAAACCCTTGTGCCTTAAAAACTTGCTAACTTAAATGCTATCTTTAGCTAGATCTATCCTCCAGATGCTGCTCAACAGGATCTGATAATGCTAATGATAATATCCGTAAGCATCATCATCCCCTCCTCAATGATGACATCACCTCATCAACAAAGCTGTGTAACTTGATATGATCTTTCCGACAAGGGAAGGTCCCATTAGCGCCAGCCCGGGGTTCCCATGGGAATTTAGGAAACGTGTACCACCCCACCAACATCTCGCCAGAGATGATCACGCCAGCCTCTCATTGGCAGAGAATGGATCAGCCCAGAACGAAAGATGAGGTTCTATTGGTATGGCGTGAGCAAGTGTGATGGCAGGATGTGAGGAGGCGGTCGATGTTATTGGATCCATTAATCTAAGCCCTCCTGATCCCACACAGAGGAGGGCGAAGACATTTGCTGCAGGGTTTCAGAAGACGGACTCTTATTCAGAATGAGATCTAATCTAGCACTGCATTGCCACAAACAAGCCTGGATGTTAACACATTTAATATGAGAATTTATGTCATTTTGTTTCTTTCAGCTCACCATGGTAACAGAAATGCAGCTGACTGTATGACCTTATATTTTAAAGCCAGAGAAAAAGTCTAATCACCAATACTCTCACACTGATAAACTAATGTGTAATGTGTACCTCATTCCTTTATGCGGGATATGCAATAATCCTATACTCAAAGGATATTGCATGTTGTTTGATAAAGAACACCCTTTAATTATGTTGTACAAATCATAATGGTGATAAAATCATCTGGCCCTTTCTTGGCCTTATAATTTGGAGCCCAGGCCTCCCTCCCTCCAAAAAAAGAATATATCAAACCCAAGATGAAAAACAGTAAAGCTGTCATTAAAGAAAACTAAGCCAAAATTCAGCAGGCGGACATCATCAGTAAATGTGAGGCTTTAGCCGTTTCCAGGTCTGGATCAATCACACGTGTTTTAGCACAATGTCAAGGAGAAAAGACATCAGAAAGGATCTTAGTGGAATATTTTGTCTTCTAGGAAGGATTATTAAGTCCTTTTTCAATCCATTATTCTCCAGGAAGGAAAATTATTTATAGGTGGACCATTTACAACAGGGGTCACCAACTCCGGTTCTTCAGGGCTACCATCCTGCAGGTTTTCCCTGGTACATCACACCTGATTTAAATGAAATGGTTCTCCAACAACTTGTTGTCATCTTCTGCACCTGCTTGTTAATGAGCAATTGGTTTGAATCAGGTGTGTTGTAGAAGGCAAACACTAAAACCTTCTGGATGGTAGCCCTCGAGGACCGACGTTGGTGACCCGATTTACCAGGAGTGGATGTCCCAGCAAGTTTACACAAACATTAACCTGCAATGATCACACCAGCTGCACATCCCAATAACTACATATCACTCAGTAATTGCAAATCTTTACTTGCTCGGGAGGGTTGCAGAAAGAAGATGGCAGAAAGGCTTTAGTTTCCAAAGGGTTGTCTCAGCAAACCATAAGACATTTTGAATTGTCATTTGGGCCAATAAAAGCAAACTGCACGTCTGGTCGCAATATCCAAGAGTACATTTAAAGAAAAACGAACCACACATCAGCACAAACACGTCACATGGACAGCAGGAAAGAGTGCATTAGGGCTCGCTTTGAGGCAACAAAACCTGCACATTAATCCTCCTATTGAAAATGTTTGGTTGTACTATGTTCACGCTGATGTTGCATTTTGGCTTAATCTTCATCACCATGCACCATTAAAAGAACATAAAAGATCATGCAGGATTTTTTTTCTTAAAGAAAACGCCTCTAGACTGAGGATACACCTGGGTAAAGTATTACAAAACTGATCAGACTTGTTGAAACTGCTTTAAATAAATAAGTGGAATGATTAGTTTGAACAGTGAAACATCCACTCAAATGGAAACATCCTGACTTTGACTTCTGTCCCTCGTTCAATAAAAAGTATACAGTAAGCATATTCAGCTTTTAACACCAGTGCTGCATTTTTAATCTTATTTTGCTGTGTCCCATTTACAGTCATACAATGGCGTTTTGAGACAATTACAAGATGTGAAACAGGAGTAAAACTTTGTAATGTGAAACTGAGTTGGTAACTTAAAACACGTCTGCAAAGTTGCAAAAGAAAAATTCTGCACCTGCAAACATTGTTCCCTTCGTTAAAGCATTTAAACCAAACAGTAAGCTAATGAATGACATCCATATTTGACCTACTGACATCCACATTCATAACATTCAAAACTGCTATGGTGGATTACTTATTTCCTCAACCCCTCCATTGGTGTTTCTATTCCAGAAAATCTCCATGGTAGCAAAGTGAGACAAGGAAGAGTGCTCTACTCAGGCGAATAAATCATGCCACAATACACCACACAAAGTCTGAAAAAATTATTTATCTTAATAGTGAAAAACAAAAAAATATATGAGCATTGATAACAATATGCATACATAATTACATTAAGGCACCTGAAATAAAAGGGTTTGTGATGGGTTTAGAAATGGTTTGAAAACTTTAAGGGTATGAAATTGGCAGCATTGAAATATCACCATTTAACAAAAGAATGGACTTAGAGGAGAATGGGGGCAAAAAAACAAAAAAGCAAACAAACTGGATAATTTCCAGCATAAATATCCTTAAAATTATAAGTGGAAGTTGTGATTTTGATAGATTTTATGTCATTTTGTTGTCATTTACATGCTGAAAAGCACTAATGATTTACTTTGCATACTTCCCCCTAGAAAAAATTTAAATAAAAATGCATTTCCATGACAAACCAGTTATAAACCCTTCAGAAAGACCTTTATAGGTGGTACCTTGCTGCAAAGGTTCTTAACTGTGGGACTCGCGATATTAAGTATTATAAAACCTGTCGTTTCTGACTGACATAAATAAAAGGAATGGCATTGTAAAAAAAACAAAAAAATAATAATAAAATAATAATAATAATAATAATAATAATAAAAATGTGTGACTTGTCTTTAAGTTACTTATTTCAAATATACACAGCGACTCCTTTGTATTTACATGTATGTACAGAGTAGTCATTTCTGTTTTGATCAAATACCTCGAATGGCGTTGCTGTGAAACTGAACTCTAAATGTACATTTATCCCTTTGAGATCAGAGAAAAACTGGGCAGCACGACTTGGAGCCACAACTCAGCTCTGAGAAAGGCACTTGCTACCAACACAAATACTGAAAAAAAAAAAAAAAAAAAAAAAAAAAAAACAATAACAAAAAAAACCTAAACAAAACAGAGCTTTCAGCCAAGACAATTGAGGAACAGAGGAAAAAAATATGCAAGGCCACATAGTAGGCACTGGGGTTTCTGTCCCCGCTCCCCCTCCAGGCCAAGTGTTTTGGTAAGGCTGGCTCATGACGGCCACAGGTGGATTGGTGGGCGTAGCTGGAAGGCGACAAAGAGAGGCTTGGATGCAACAGTCTGTTTCCCTCTAAACTCTTCCTTCTTAGAGTCCCTTTAATGCGTATCTGTCCCCACAGACACCGAACAGGAGCCCACTTACAAGTTTAACTAAATCACTTGTAAACAAAAATCTTTATACATTTTCTTTTAACTCCATTACAATTATTATTTCTTAAATGGTACAATTTCATAACCAAAATTGCAGAAAGCCTGTTTTGCCTTCTGGAAAAAAAAAAAAAAAAAAAGATATTTCAGCTTCTTTTATATGCAAAACAAAAATTAACCATAAGATGTTCACTGTGCTCTAGACTCCTGAATCCAAAAATGTGACAAAAACATGAAAACAAAAAGAATGGCTTACTAAAACACAAAGCCTTTTATTTTCTTTCCGAAAAGAAGTCTGAAACGTAGAATAGTTGCTGCCTTGCAGCCTCTTTTGCTTCCACATTGTCCTCTGTTTATATTTCTTATACACAATGGTCTCTGAGCTCTTTCTGACCAGTCAAGACGGCACTGACATTTTTCCATCGGTTGTCTTTGGGGCTGTAGCCTTGGGTCCGATGTGGTGCTTTGAGTGGTGAACTGGAGCTGTGCAGTGTACAGATTACTCCCCCACTGGACTGCACTGCAGTCTTTGAGTACTTATAAACAAGCTGCTTGCCTGCCTCTGCTCCACCGCACTCCTCCTCAAGCTCAAGCTCGCCCTCCGTCTCCTCGTCCTCCTCCCCCTCATCACACGTCCGACAGGAGGGACTCATGAGTTTTTTGCGCTCCTGCTCAGCCTCCCTGTTGCTTTCCTTCAGCTGTTGCTGCTGCTGCTGTCGTCCCACGACGAGACGAAGCGGCTCCCACTGGTTGTTCACGTTATCGTCAGCAGCCGACTGTGGGGTCCTCTCACGCTCTTTTCTTCGTTTGCGTGTCCACCAAACACATACAATGATGCAGAAGAGGCAGAGCAAACAGAAGAGGGTACATAGGAGAGGAACCAGGTAGTCTGATATAAACAGATGGGGGGAAAATGAAGACAAAGGAGAGAAATCAGCATAAGCAAGGATATGTAAAAAAAAACCAGGGGCACTAATACAAACTCTTGGGGTTCACCTTTGTTAATTATTACTCACCCACTGATTGGGGCATGACCTGTGTTTCCACTTTGACTTCAATGACTGCTAGCATAATGGTGCTGTTGTGCCGCTTGGACAAAGTGCCCACAATGGCAGTAGCAGCTTCCTGGATCAGACTGTGGTCTGGTAGATCTTCTGGTTGGAAAGACTGAGAAGAACATGCATTAAAAGGTTGGAATGGGGAATGTCCCTTTTTTCCATTTATTACAAGTCTATGGTAGATTTATCAGGTTGTGGTGCTTAGATAAAACATAAGGCCAAAATGTTGAGAACAAGCAATACTTTGTATTTGTTTCAAATTTCGTACCTTTAGTACCCGAATAGTGCACATGTCAAGTAAAAATAACCAGCCAAGAATGAGATGATCGCTAGTTTTTTGGAATGCAAGACAGAAAAGTGTAGGTAATCACTTACTATAGCCAATTCTACAGCATCTGGTTTGGAACGGGAAAGGTCACAAAGGAGAAGGAGCGAGTGGTCTTTTGCCAATGTTCTAGTGTCAGGAAGATATCTCAGCTCGAAGCAAATATTTTCCACTGTTGTTCCCTGCATATGCAGACAGAAAAAGATAATAAATAAATTACTTATTAGAACCAATACAAAAAAGGCAGCAGGAAGAAAAATTCAAATGATAACAATGCCTCACCTGTGGCACTTTGTCTCTGTTGAAAACAAGCGTTATGCGGCCACAGCTGTTGTCTAAATGGCCGCTGTTTGGCTGGCACTTGGTGGTTGCTTGTGGAGGCGAAGGTCCAGCCATTGCACAAACCCCCCAATCATTGCAAGGGGGGGAGAAGCAGGTGTAGTAGCTGTGTTCCAGACACTCCTGTCCTGCTGGGCAGGACTGTTGTCCCTGGTCCTGCTCCAATGTCTTGAGTCGACAAGGACGACGACCACACAACACCTAGCGTAACAAAGTTATGCAACATTTAACCACTGAAAACATTTAGTCATTTTAACATTCAACTTCTTTTACTTCAATTTTTTTGTTAGAAATTAGGTTTTTTAGGTGCAGATATGCAAATGAGAAATAAAAGCTTCATTTAAATCGTACCTACCTACCCATGAGGGTAATTAAACTTTGAAGTAATGTAGCCGTGGTTACCTTGGTACAGTGCACTTTGCCATCAATGCAGTTACAGCTGTTGCACTCCTCCTCCCAGCGACTGCCATGTGGAAACTGCAGCCCAGCATAGTGACAAGTCTTTCCAATACCTATAACTACACGCAAAATACAATGTTGACCTCTTGCATGCATAGAAAGAAAAAAAAAACAAACTAACAAAATTAAAGTGCTTTGTAAGTCTGCAATAGAAGATACAAAATTTCTTTACACTCTTTGCATTGGGTTCCTGTTCTACCAAGAGGACAAATGCATCGGAAACCGTTGATCTCATCAACGCAGGTGGCTCCATAGGCACAAGGAGAAGACTGGCACTCGTTGATGTCTATGGACAGAGGATAGCAAAAATGTATTTCTACACAGAAGTCAGTTTTAAAAAGGCAAAACAAAGTTAAGGGAACACCAAGGTAGAACATACAGAAGTTAAATTTATCTACATAACTTTCCAGAACCTCAAATGTGACTATATGTTGTAATTGGTGAGCTAACAGGCTAGTCTGCTAAATCCATGCTAGCAAATCTTTATAGCCAGATTTAGTACAGGATTTGGAACCTGATAACAGCTCAGCTAAAGCAACACAATTAGAACATATAGAAAAGATTGATGTTTCCCTGGGCAAAGTTGACAATCATTTTAAAGAACTGTAGATGACAGTTATTCCTGTCTAGCACGAGGACACTGGTTTCTTTAGATTGAGAAGAATATAAATTTAATTATGAAGAATAAAAGAAGTTGAACATACATTAAACATTTCAACATGATTGGACAGTACTTTACGACATACATACATGACACAAGGTTATAACCAGGGGAGAATCTCTCCAGAGATCTGTCGTCACACAGAAGTCTGGAACTCTTCTGCCCCAGTCAGATAGGGGAGCTTTGTTTAAAGACTCTGGTCGCGTGCGTCAATCTGGGTTCTGTTCTTCGACTACGACAACAAAACAAAGATCTCGCCTAAACATTTCCCTGACGGAAGGATGTCGGCCTTGCAGATGGTTTACTAAGGTCAGAATGACATCAGTTTAGGAGCCTTATGGTCGGACCTTTCAGCTAGACGTTACATGTCTAGACAATACATGAAATTCCTCTACAGAACAATTTCTGACTTTGGCATCACCCATTTGGTTTTAACGACTTCCTACTTCTGTCTCTCGAGCGAAGCGGACACTTTTTCCTTCTCTCCTCCCTATACATCATTATCCTGCACCATACGTCTGCGTGTACTTTCTATTTAAGCCACCTCTCTGCAGTCCTTCCTGATCAAACACCATGGATCTGGTCAGTTGGTCTCTCAATGAAATTGATCAAATCTTTTCCACCCAAAAAGCGGCTAAAGGGGAATCCGCATGTCCAAGCGATACATGCCCAGTTGGGTACGTGATGGACCCATGGACAACATGGCAAATTGTGTGCCTTTCAGTGATTCACTGTTGTCTCAAGGATGTAGAAGACGTTAACATCTTTGGATTTATAATCACTGGTTCCTGCTGTTTTCGGTTAGCAGGTTTCTTGTAAGTCCCAAACTTCTGAAGCTGTTGCAGACGAACGCAGCGACCATGACAAGTGTAACCTGAGCTTTTAACACTGACTCTCGCTCTGAACAAGCAGAACCACAAACTCTCGAGATTGTTGTTCAGAATTTATAGACTGCTTGAGGCTCTTGAACTTGTCTGGGGGGGGGTGTCGATAACAACGTGGAGAGAGTGCTGGCTCGGTATGCTGGAAATTGACCATTTCATTTAGATGTTTTGGATTCCGTGTTTCATGTAACTACCTTTTTATTAGTTTATTTTGTTACATAGTCATTAAACTAAGCTTTATTTTTATTAGACAATTTTCTCATCAGTTTTAGCCAAACAAAAGTTCATGAGTTGGACCATCCATCTACACAGTAGCTACATCCATGCATTTGGGATAAATTTGGACTTTGCAGTGTCTTGGATTAAAGAAGGGCCAATGCCACAGAATTGCATCAATAGTTTTAGTTATATGTCTAAAAACACAACTGAGAATTTTAAGCAGCCATTTGAGGAATCTTGTGACAAAAATCTGACTAAGTCCTATCATTCTGCTGATAGAGCTTGCATTAAAAATTATCAGAATGATTTATAAACATATGCAAGATCTGTATCGCAGGCTTGCAATAAATACAAATTGCAAAACACTTCGTCTGTAGGCGCCTCAAAAAATAAATAGATCAGTGGGAACCCACAGCCGTTGTCATCAAAATTATCACATTTATCACACGGTCTGGAGGAGAATTCTCCAAAGGTGAACGCTATCCGGCCAAAACAAAGGAGCAGAGGACGAGAATTTCAGGGTCACTGAGTAATTTGTCTTCACCGTGTGAATGTGTGACCGTGAGAGTATGGAGGAGGAATGACCTCTGACCCCTGAGGCGTTGAAAGACCAAGAAAAATAGTAGTGCGCTTGCATTTAGGTGTCAATGTGTGTCCATCTAATCCTTGTCCTTACCTTTATCTAAGCTCCCTCCTTACCCGGTCTATACAACCTCTTTATTATACTGTGTTACCATGACTACATTAGGGTCTTAAGGGTCTTTGTATGTTTACTTCCCAAAAGAAAAGACTATGATATCGTTAGGTAACTTACTAATTCTGCAGTCTGGCCCGGCAAAACCCGGGGCACACTCGCACCGAAGCCAGTTGACACCGTCGACACAAATCCCGCCGTTGTAGCTGCGAGGAAAGAAACAAATTTGATGAGGCTGTGCATCCTTTCCAGCTGCAACAAAGTACATTGTGTGTGTGTGTGTGTGTTAGTAGGGGGGTCACAAAGCTCAATTCAACTCATCAATACAAGCCTTCACCTTTCAGATGCTAATAGGCGTGTCCAGTCCCTACCCTCCCCTCCTCTCATCATACCTCCTCAAAGCCAAGCTTCCCCCCCAGGTCGCACACAAAGAATAGACACATACACCCCCCCTCCTGCCACTCAACCTTCCCCCCACCTGCATTCACCATAGGGTAGGTGGGACTCTTGTCCTCCCTATAAAGCTCCCACATCTCACTGTCCCATTCAATATCCGAGCTCCCCCTCCTGCACCTTGTCAGGGAGATGCCCCTTTGAGGCTCGGCTTTAAAAATAAAAAATGCTCTTTAGTGGCCCTTCACCCCTTCATCCAACCAAGTCTGTGTAAGATGCAAAGATGAGGGAGGAGGCTGGTTAATATGTACATACCACGGATGAGGGTTGCAGTCGTCCGTGTCTGTTGGAGAGAAGACATTTGTACTGAACCATTTTTCACTAGACCTGGATATCTTGTTTCATTCACTTACATATATCTCAAATCTAAATATATCCTCTAAAAACAGAAAGTAAATTAATACGTCATCTATAAAGGTCAGCTCCAAATAATACAATGTGCAACATTACTATAAATCCTGATTTTCTTGTCTGTTACACTGAAAACATGCAGAGGAACTAACTTTGTTCACAGGTGGGGCCCTCCCAGCCATCTTTACAGATGCAGGAGAAAGTGTCTCCTCCTCCCACACACGTCCCTCCATTTGAACAAGGACTGGAGGCACATGAGCTGTTCTTGGCTGCGGGAAGGGAGAAAATGAGTCAAGGTACTCCAGGTTGTTGAAACACTGATTGCATAATAAATCAGGTTTACAGCTTCCTTCTGCAGGAAAATTATTCATGTTTACAGTACTAAACATACTCTTCAGCTGTCCTATCAGCAGTCCTAGAAACTGCCACTTAACATCTCACAGGCTTATTAAAGGCACATTAGCCAGCACTAAAACGCTTCAATTGCATATTAAACATGATGAATCTTCAGTAGCTGGTAAAGAGAATGCTTTGCCCATCAGATGCCTAAAGCAAATTAAAAAGAAAGAACATGTATATCATTAAACATCATCTGGACAGGTTTTAGCTTTCACCTCTAGTGTCACCTCTTCTGGAGACCCATTCTGTTTATATCTTTACATCTTAAAGGTGGTCGACAACTATTTGCTAGCATGCAATGTAGACCAGTAATTCTCATTACAATTTAACTGACACATGCAACACGTTTGAGGTTGTGAATGATGTGCTTGCATACGTAAAGAGTTGAGAGATACAAAAAACATTCTTGGGTCACTGAAAGAATAATCTTATTAACACATGTCAGAACTTCTAGAAAGTAATTTTTCCACCATAGTTTCTATAATGCAGCTGCATTAATTGCTCCCACAGCACATGCTTGCTACATTGATGAGAACTGAACTACCGTATTTTCCGGATTACAAGTCGCACTTTGTTTAATCATTTGATTGTTCCTTCGAATTAGTCAGGTGTGACTTATATCCTCCCAAAAATATATACTGACAGTTGTGAGAGGATTCTCTGGGACTGTGATAACTTTATGCTTGGAGTGTATGAAAAACTTGAGACTGATGAAAAGAAAAGGTTACTTTTCCTGAAATGTTCATCGCAGGCTGAAGGCAAAGTGGCCTGAAGTTGTGATGCGTGGTGGGGTCTTTAAATACACCAGTGCAAAGCGCATAACCTACGATCATGTTGCTGCCAGTTTTGCTCAGTTCCCAAGCATATTTTAAAGCCAAATAAAATCAGCATTTACTTGCATATTTAGCATGTATTTATGCAGCAGGTTGGGTTATTTCATGAAACTGAGTTGGAAAGAACTCAACTCAAGCATCACTAGCCGGAACAATGTGCTGCCTGAAGAAATTTGTCAATGGCACAATTACATATCAACACTCTGGTAGTTGTAAGAAAATCAATGTAATTTTTGATGGCAGGCCTTATGAATAACTGCAACTCATAGTCTGAAAAATACGGTAATAAACTAAAATGGCACTTTGATGAAGATAAACAAGAACACTTGTTAAAAATGAATTTTTCTTACTTTAAGCTCACAAAGGCAACACTTTAAGCAACACTGAAAAATCAGTTTCTCAGCAACCTCATACATGTCAACATAATCCTTCCTACCTGTGTTGCATGTGTTTCCTCCCCAGCCAGGTGAACAGGCACAGCGGAAGGTGTCCCCGTGGTCATAGCAGGTGCCGCCATTACTACAAGTAGTTTCATCACACTGGCTCTCACCTGAACACAAAAGGGACATTAAATTCATAGAACTAGTTAAACAAGTTAACTTTGTGTATTTTACTGGTCATAGAATTAAAAAAAATATGTTGCAATGTGAAGATGCAAAAGGATAACTTACGAGAATGGCAGGTCTTGCCCTTCCAGTTGTCAGCGCACTCGCAGTAGAAGTCGTTCAGCAGATCGACGCAGTGTCCGCCATTCTTACACGGGTTATGCCTGCACTCGTTAATGTCTAAGGGAGGAAGATGCCTCAGTTGTTCATTGGCTCATTAATAAGCTGCTGTCTACACAGTACAAAAGAGAATCAGCCCAACGCAAGCAGGAGGCTCAACAACCAGGCTTGCGGTTTTGTTTGAAAAGATAATCCAACAAGAAGGCTATTTGCAATGAATCACGCCAGAGTTCAAGAACTCACTGCGGTCACAGAGTTGACCCTCCAAGCCGTCCGGACAGAAGCACTGAAAAGAGTTCACCCCGTCGATGCAGGTCCCCCCGTTTCTGCAGGGGTTGCTGACGCAGTCATTAATATCTGAGAATACATAAAATCAAATACTTTAGTTTTCAGGATTTCTTTCTGCAAGACATGTTTAAAATAATATTTCCCTTCTGGAGCTCAAAGCACCAAAGCATCTACGTACTTTCATGACAATACATGCCACTGAAACCAGGATCACAGACACAGGTGAAGTTGCCTGCCGGCTGGCTGATGCACTTCCCCCGTGGACCACAGACATTGGACGATATATGCTGAACTCCGCCAGAGTCATCGATTGCTACGGCAACGGTGCAGCTGTCAATCACTGCCAGGGAAAAATATATTTAAATAAGAAGTTTCAATGTCAGTTCTTTCCCATATGTTTGCTCAGACCTTTTAACTAACTGCACGTTACGTCATTCACCTGGACAGGTGGGGGTCTGGCAGATCTCTTTAAGCCGGTCACATGTCTTTCCCTCGAAACCTTCGGGACAAGCGCAATAGAAGTCTCGGTCCATGGTGTGGCACGTGGCTCCGTTCTCACAAGGATCTGGATCACAGGAGTCTGAGGGGGACCAGCTAGGTATCTATGACAGTGAGACAGAGTGAAAGTGGTTTATACTTGGGATAAAATCCACACAAAACCAAACTACAGAACCAAAAAAAGCAAAAACAGAGTTCTTCCAACAAACTGTTAGCATATTTAGTATCATGTTTTATTGTATTTTACATTATTATCGTTGTCAACAGTATTTTGTATGGACTTTAATCTTTGTTGTATGTGTGAGATTTTATCTTATTCTGTTGCTGCTTTTGTATTTTTTAGCCTTATCTAGAGACTGCATATGAAAAAACAGCCATTTTGCACACATTTACAGTAATTTCTATCAAAAATGTAGACGTGCAAAAGCTAAGTGCATGAAAGTAGACTAGATGATAGCCAAGGAGACAAAATGAAGATTGCTTTTTTACTTTAACTAAATGCTGAGAAAGTAAGAAGTTAGCAAACCTCTGTGGTTAAAAATACACTGGGCATTTGCTTTGCCAACATGCGATTAGTCAGTGGTGGCTTTTGAGAATCAAAAATCACTTTTACACATGCAACAATATTAATTTGATATAATTTTAGTCTTCACATTGCCTGTGGTAAGATTGGCAATGTTTTAATAACGATGCTTCGCTTGAGATAAACACAAAGAAAGATGCAGTTTTCATCGCAGCAATGTGTGCCGCCATTTCCTTCAGAAATGGGTCCAAGTAAAGTCATTTGACATTCAGAACATTTAACAAATAGACATCTTAGAGACATCTAGCACCTCTGTAAGTGCTCTCAAAGAAACAACCTTTTTTCTGGCAATGAATAGCTACACTGGATCTTGAAGGGTGCATTGCTTTTCCCACAGGCATCTGGACAGCGGTTGTGGGGAATGAAAGTTTTTTTTCCCCCATTTCAACACATTATCCTAACACAAAAAAAAAAAAAAAAACACTGTTGACAAGCACCAAGACAATGAAGCAAGAGAAGCAGGGGAGAAAGGCACTATAAACTCCCTGTAGAGGAGCAGCTTAGTGGTCTCAGACCAGCACCGCTGCTCAGAAAACCAAGGTAAGCAGATGAGCAAAGCGAGCCTCAGAAACCTTTGCCAAGCTCATCAAGGGAATCCATGCTTTTGGTTTTACATCTTTTCCCCGTTTAACCTCCCAAGATTATTCTGAGAAATGCCTTAAAGATGCAGAGTGCGAAATGACTGTCTGGTCTGACATCATGCAGAGTTAACGCAGGACAAATTATGGCAGACTGAGAGGATAACTAGGGAATCTTAAGGCCAGAGTAGCATATTTAGCCATTTCTAAATCCAGCAATACAAAGGTTGGAGAGAAAATCTCTCAAGTTAATGTAAACGAAAGCCTACTGTGCATAAACTCTGGGTTGCACCCCTTTGCCATTTAAGGCACTGACTAAGGCACAGAGCTGGGCAACAGGGCGGGTGAGTTTGTGGTCACACAGTCCATCTTACAAGAAATGTCAGGGCCAAATACTTCTTTTTCTTCCACATTTCATTGTGTGTGGTCAGAGAATCATGTCTGGGACCAAGTGTGT
Organism: Pseudomugil tenellus; assembly: GCA_037177515.1. NCBI lineage: Eukaryota > Metazoa > Chordata > Actinopteri > Atheriniformes > Pseudomugilidae > Pseudomugil > Pseudomugil tenellus. Next base: position 18,109,560 of record JBAMHX010000025.1, on the reverse strand, counting down.
CAATAAATCATACTGGATTGCTTGCACCATTGAGTCATTTTTCAAGATACATTTTCACTAAAGCAAATACTCTGACATTATTTACTTTTGGTGAACCATAAAATTTACTACTTAAATCTTTAATTAGTCCTTTACAAAACAATTATTGTAGAATATTCACAACAAAGTATAAAAGCATTATGTAGTTGAGATATATTGCACATATTAGCCTCCTGTCTTACTGAAATCTAACAAAGTTGCATTATCCAACCTGAGGTTAGGATGAAAACTGGATTGCAAAATCAAACTTCCACTGACCCGAGACTGGATCAGAGAAGCACTAATCAGAGAAATATGACACTGCGGGTGTTGTAGTTTGGCACGACAGGACAGGAAGGTACACTGTGCCGTAGCAGGCATCAAAGATGTGTAGTATGCAGGCAAAAATCCAACATCACCCCATTCAGAGAAGCTCACTTTTATAGTAGAGTAGCTAAATCAGGATTGGCTCCAGATCAGCAATGTCCTCCATTCAGGGCCCCAGAGATTCAGCCAAGTGTAAGTTTCCTCACTGATAACCTGCATTCGCATGTACATCAAGGACACTGATACATAGGGGCTATATGAAACTAAAAAGATGGAAATTGAAATAAAAAGTGGGCCTGATTGCAGGTTTGAGCCATATTGCACAACTTATGCACAACAATGATATTGCTTGTTGGGTCAAGTGTGCGTTATGTGCTGCTGTATTCATGTTACTTTCACTGTAATGCAGCTCACCTTATGGCAATCTACAAAATACCGTCATCTTCTATATAAAACTGTCACACCTCAAGCCTGCAAATATTAAAGCCAGACCATTTATATACACACCAGGTGTATGCAGGATACCAAGATGTGAATGCATATTCAATTCAACTTTATTTGTATAGCACCATTTCACGACAATGTCGTCTCAAGGCGCTTCACAGAGATCTGCCAATTCAAAAAATAGCCTTATATAGGGAACCAGAAAGATTGCATCGAATCTTGACTTTGATCATATGAATGCATCCCCTATAATGGTTGATAAAAACCAAGAAGTCATGTTTCTACCAGTTAAAAAAAAAGACAAGTCTGTATTTGGAAACAAAGTTCCCACTAACATGTTTATGCTCATTAGGATGAGAAGATTTTTTCCCTTTCAATCTTTCTTTAAAATCTCCAATATAGTGCACCTATATGAAGTTCTGATGCCATCCATTATAGTTACAGCACATGCTCACCTCACACAATTGGCCGGCGAACTCTGGTGGGCATTCACACACAAAGGTGTCCAACACTATATGACAATGTCCGCCATTTTGACATGGTCTGCTGTCACATTTATTTCTCTGGATTTCACAGTGAGTGCCCACAAAACCCGGAGGACACTGGCAGTGGTAACCCCTTGGCCCCTTCTACAAAACAAGCAGAGAAAACAGAGTCAGACAGACATGTTAAAATGCAACCAACATGCACAGATTCACCAAGTTTTTAAATCTTGTGTGCCTTAAAGAAACTTTGGTCCAAGTCTGATCCTTCTGAGCTGCTGCCCTGCTTGTTTCAGATAATTCCCTGCAACAACACACCTCACACAAATAAGACGTTCTGCACATGTCTGTTAAATAACCCAAATGTTTGAGGCAATTGTGCTGCAGCAGGGACATGTCTAAAACCTGCAGGACTGTAACTCAATGGCAATCAGAGTTGGAGATCCCCGATTTAGTCCAATAACATAACAATCTATAACCACCTTGCATGTTGCCCCATTCTTGCATTGCACATGACAGCCGCTGACATCTGAAAATAAATAAAAAGATCAAGTACGTTAATCAATCCAGCATTCAGTTAAATCTTCAATAAATAGTGCTAAGACTAGGTCAAAGTTTGGAAAAAGAAACAAAGCAAAGACAGTGCCATGTAAATCCTGCTTAGTAAGTGAGCATGCATAGCTGAGCTGGAGGGTTTCAGCTCAACAGGGTGAGAAAGAAACAAGTTACCACTTGGGGGGGAAAAAATAAGTGAAGTTAAACTGCACCAAAGCTGTGTGTTCAGGAAGTGATAGGAGACATCTGAAGAGTAGCCAAAAGGAAGATGTCGTTAATGGAAAAAGAACAGTTCGCTGCAGGAGTGACTGAGGATAAAATACTGACTGATGTCACAGTTTTGTCCGGACCATCCCCGAAAACAGTTGCAGTGATATCCACCAATCAAATTTTTGCAAGAGTAAGCGTTCACACAGGGCTGTCCTGCACACTCATTTGCATCTGTGAAGGCAGGAGGTAAAAGAAGCCCATCAATTTAAATGAACCAAGGAAAGGGCAAGGAAATGGAGAGACCACCAGAATCTGAGCATTTTAAAAAGGGAAAAGGGGAGGAAATGGCATCAGAATGGCCAATCTGTAAGTAAAAGACTATTTTAACTTAACATGTATAGACATTTATATAGTCACTGTGAGAAAATAAATCTTATTAACATTTAAAATCTGCCCTAATTAGCACTTTTAACAAAACTGTAGACTTCATCCAACTTTAAAAAGTTTTATTATCCTGTAAAGTCGTGTGAAGAGACAATTTGTTCCCCATACAAACAGGTATTCTGTGTAATATGCTTGTAGTATCTTCAAGCTTTAATGTGACTTCATGGAACAAGTTGATAATTCGTTTTGCATTCAAATTTGAACTTTTTAGTAAAAATTAATTTAGCAGAAACAATATTCACTACCCCCAGACATCAAAAGGTAGAGAGGGTGGGAAGGCAGTCTGCAGGGAGCCGTGCTGCATACATACCTACACAACTTCCTTCTCCCTGAAACCCAACTCTACATACACACGGACACAACAATGGTCAGGTTAAGACAGGAGGTCTATTGCAGCCTGTAAACCGAGATCCGAGCAAGTAAGATGACCCTGAAATGTTAGGATCTCTTTTCTGCCTTTGCCCCCACCACATATGTGCACAGACCAACTTTATTTACTCGTAATTCACTTCCTGGCTTGATGCTGGTCACGTCCACTTGTTGGGATGGGAGTGATGCAGATACAAATTTCACCTCCAGCATCAAACAACCACCCAGATAAAGGAACACTAGCTGCTAATGAGGAAGAAGGTGTCCCGAGTTGTGAGCCAACTCATCCAGGAAATTGACGGCTTGTACCATGGCCATAAGCCTCAGGTTGCAGTTTAGCCAATTCAATTTGAAAAAGCTTCCAACATGACCAGTTGTCTCAGCGGCTGTATATTTTTTTAAGGAAAAGCAACAAACAGTAATTGTTAAGGACAAAACATGTCCCAGCTAATAAACTGCATGCCATTTATCGTTATAATCTTACCAATCTGACAGGTCTTCCCTTCCCATTGGGGAGGACATACGCATTCAAAGCCATCTTCCAAGTCAATGCAAGTTCCACCTTTAGCACATGGACTGGAGGCACACTCATTCAAATCTGAAGAAAACAAACACTTTGCTTATTTCCAAAAAAAAAAAAAAACATTTAAAACGCAAAATTATCAATTGAGCACTTGGTTTGGAAGTCATTGCCCATGTGGCTGCTAACTCTTAGCTCTTGAGCTTGTGAATAGCAATTCGCTCCAAGGTTCCAGCTTGTGAATTAACTAGTTCACCAGTTCCTGTTCAAGTGGTCAAAGAGGTTCTTTATGGAGTTTTTCCACTAGCGTGTACTTAGCCTACACCACTCCTCCTGATTTGAAGACATGTCACAGCATTGTTATGCTCTGTGTGTCAAAAAAACAAATCAAAGGGTGTTTCAATTGTAACTGAAACTATCGTAACCACGGAATTTTATGTTGACTGAAATGAGGTAAGACTTAGGTTCTGGTGGAAAAGGGCCATTAGATGAAAACTTTAGCTGAACTTGCTTTGGGACAAGCTAGCAAGCTTTAGCGGTTGTTCTCATTTTTGAGTAGGAAGCCAAGTGCTTGCTAGCACTAGACTTCAGTGGTTCTGGGGACCCTGCGTTGTTCACCAATGAGCTTACGTGGTTACTTCCAGACGCCACAGCTAATGGAAATTTATCTGCTTCCATCTCAACCCAATCCGTGCTAATTTGTTCTCCCTGCTTGCTAGCTTCTGTCTTCACTAGTTCTTCATGGGACAAGGAAATGATAGAGGCCCAACATGCTGAAGTCAGAATTTGGTTCCTAAAAATTGTCCATATTGCATTGTCTTTCTGACGATACATCTAATGCCCTGAGCAAAAATCCACCATGGCATTGAATAGCTTGCACATTAATACAACTTTTTAAAATGTCATTGTCAGTGTAGAAAAACTTCAATAATACTATTGAACTTGTGTTAAAAAGGTCTTTGACAGATTAGGAAATAGTCATATTTCCAAAATAACATTTGAGGCTCCTGGATATGAAATGTATTGAGCTTGTACATGCAGCCAGTATGTCACAGGAATGAGAAAAACAAAAACCTTGAAGTATATGATTTACAGACATCTGTATGGGAATAAAACAGTCACTCACTGCTGGTACAGGTTGGGCCCTC
>JBAMHX010000025.1:18076834-18093495 GCA_037177515.1 Pseudomugil tenellus | reverse complement strand
CGGCAGGGTGACTTCTTGTGGAGTATAAATGCCATGCCGAACAAGAACTTTTTTTTTTTGTTCTTGCAACCTCAAGAGCAAGAACAAAATTTCTCGCTTCTCGTGGAGTATGTAACAAGCTTTACAGTGTGATGTCCTGCAGAGAAAAACTTGGTTTTGCCCATCTTTCTTTAGATGGGCACCATGCATTATAAAAACTGCGTAATTTTGCTGTGTGCAAAGTCTGGCCGGACAGTCTTTTTCACCCTAATGCAGGTTTATCAAAACTCTGGCCAAATGGATTCAACAGCTTCCTGGCATCAAAACTAAATTTCAAAATTACTTTCTGGCAGGTGTGATGTAGCAGGGAAAGAAAAAAAAGATTAAATACATAGATAAATAAATAAAGACTCATTGCAAACTGAGGCCTTTCCAGTTTATGAATGGTCTCATAACCAGACACTCAACCCCATGTGGTCATTAAGGTTATTGCATCTTCACACTAGCATCCCTGCTGACAGATTTAATGTTTCATTTGCAAGCTATGGCTACCAAGAATGAGGTGCTCGAGTAAAGCCAACTACACAGCACAATTAAATGGAATCCAATAATTAGTCATGACATCATGATTTTAAAATGAAAATTATTTTCTCCCAAAGAGGATATAAGGAGCAGGTCATTTTTTCCTTTTTTTTTTTAAACTTTAAAATATTTTGTGGATTATTGTGGCTTTTATTAAACATGTTAATAGAAACATGTTAATAGAAAAGGGCGTCAGAGAAAGAGAGGGGGGGGGGGGGTGTCATGCAGCAAAGGACTGCTGTCATACAGCAGCAGGTTTTCCACGTATCCCTGCTTCAACCCACCAGCCAATTCATTTGTTGGACTGTTTGTCGGACCTACTTCGTTGTGGGGCCAGGCCTGTTGGACAGTGCGGGTAGCGGGAAGTCTACAGGCTGATTGGCTTGCAGCGAATGATGTCACTACACAGCGATGTACACAGTAATGATAATTACTGCCTCTCGAGGTCGTCTTCTCTTGTCCGACGACATCGTCTCCTGATTTGTGCCGTGAGTTTATTTCTCATTATTAGCCATAACCCAAGCAAGTTAATGGCTGCTTCACCACCTTCTATCTTGTCTCTGTGTTCTTCTTTGGTATCTCGGCGAACATTTTTTTTTTTTTTTTATTATCATTTTTTATTATACAAATTAAACAATACATTAAATCTCGGAGAACATGTTTTGTTGCGTCGTGCCGCTATCAGATGACATTGTAACTTTCTAGAAGGAATGCGCCAGGGGACCACTCCCACAATAGAGCGTCTCGACTTAGACTGGATTTGCAATGGAAAAGCATTCCAGCAGAGTAAAGCACTCCCCGGCCGGTGGAGTATGGTGGACTAAGTGTTAATGGAAATCCACCTAAATACAGCTGGCGATACAGGTAGTCATGTACTTCCCAAATGGCTACATTGATCGAATGCTTTAAAGTAAAAAAATCACCCACTTCTAACAAAATATGGTATTAGTCACAAAACTGTTGCATTTAAGTTTAAACTTACCGCTACGTGTAGAGTTGTCCCAGTCCCAGGCCTCCACAATCAAGGTGTACGTCCGCTGGCATAGCGAGAGAGAAAGAGAAAAACAAAAAACAAACAGGTCAGATTAAATCTGCAACAATATATCTTCTTTATCTCAACATTTCTGCCGAGCTGAACCTCATAGCATCAGCACAGTTTTCCACTGTATGATAGCAGATTGCAGCATCACTCGTAGCTGGATCTGGAGACAACAGCAGAAGGGAACTTAATCATAATAAAATAAAAAATGAATGCAATAACAGTAAATCACAAATATTTGCAACACGGTTGTGGTAGAAAACGTTAATGAGCTGTAAATTTGCTTTATGCAAATCAACAATGTTATATTTTGATACAAAGTTTTGCTCAATTTCAAACCAGCATTAAATCTGAATTACTGTCAGTCTCCTAGCACCAGAAAGGAACAGATTTACAGAGGGCTTTTGTTATTTTGTTCCCAGATTAACTGGGAAGTAAACATCATCAGTAATCACAGTGTGTTCCTAATGTGGAGAGAACAATGGAAGGGATCATTTTAGCCGTAGTCATGCTATTCTTACAAACATCAACAGGAACACAGACGAATGAAACTAAAAATCAATTTCACTGTTACTACAGAGTCTCATATGCAACTTGGCTGCTTCGCCGAGAGGCGTGCTTGAATTACACCACCAATGAAACCCAAGGATTCTGAAATAAGAGCACAAGCTACAGAGTGCAAGTGTGAGAAGCCAAGAGAAGCAGCTGGGGATGCGAGTAGTGGTGCATCAGATTGCTTGGCATGGCTCACAAATGGTACAATATGCTGAGCACCAGTTTGAAAATACTTGTGCCCTATGGCTTAGGAGTGAAGCCCTGCAGCTGCCTTGTGAGCAGCAAGAAGCTGTGACTTCCCAGCATGGCTAAAATAAAATGACCAGCCGAAACCTTAGCTCTCAAAGTGAAACCAAGCATGGAATCTCAGCTGATTTAAAGCACTATCGTGTTTCTTTACCACATCTGAGATCAATGTCATAGTTGAGTTCAAGATGCTTGAATTAGCTTGACATAAAAATGAATTTAGCATGTTTGGATTTGCAGGAAGTTGGGCCATAATCCTCCTGGAACATCAAGACAGGTAACCAAGCATCATGAAATTTATCATATTTTTTTTTTTTTTCCATGGAGATAATTTAAGCGAACATTCAACAGATTGCTAGCTATTCTTCAGTTAGCATAGCCTCTTGCCTAACAAAGCAAATATTTCCCCTGGTCTATTTACAACAGAACAAAGATTTTTCCCCCAGATTTTTTCCCCCCAAAATTTTCAGAAAGCAATGAAGCACTCAGGTATGACAGCCATTAAAGAGGTCACTTTGCCAATATTAGCTGTATGAGATGAACTAGACTCGTCCTTGGTTGTCAGACAGTGGGGTCAATCAGCAGCTAAGGGGATTATCTAGTTTCACACCAAGTTGTGCTTCACACTTGACCGGTATGAGAGGAGGGTGTTGATACACGTAGTTGACTCTATTAAAGCACTTAAAGACCTTTAAGAATTTGTATTTTGCCAAGGAAACTTGCATTTTCTCAGATGCAACCCTGAACTGAAAAGGGGTTTAGCAGTGCCATACCTCATCCCGGTTTTTGACAAGGTGAGCTGTTTACATTTGGTGTTCAAGAGACGAAGATTTAAAGCCGTGTATGATGTAAAACAAAAAATAAATAAATAAATAAAAAAAAAAAAAACACTTCAGTGACATTATGAGTGCAGGAACCAAAAACCAAAGTAATAGATAGCTGCTATTACTCTATTTTCATATTGATAATTAAAGTAAAGGGAGAGGCTTTAGCTCTTTAGTTTGCCAACCGGAAAATTGGTGGTTCGAGTCCAGGCTTTCCTTGACTACATGTGTGTCCTTGGGCACAGTGTCCTTGGGCAAGACACTGAACCCTATGACCCATAAATGCAAGTTGCTTTGGAGAAAAGCGTCTACATTATATTACAGTCATTCAGCAACGTAAAACAACTGAGTTTGAATTTGTGGTTTGTAGATAAGGATTTAAGATTTCACCATTAATTATGATTATTTTGCACAGTCACAGGTGACAGTTCTGTGTAAATATGAAATCACACAATCCAACATCACAGGGGAAATCTAGCTGGTGTGCTGCAGGGCACACTGCTAGGCAACCAGCTGACCTAAATAGCCCTCATTACATCACTACCAGTGACAGTTGTAGTGGCCACGGTGTGACTGGTGTGACCTGCAGTGTAACATCATCAATAGCATGTTGAATACAAAGGGACAGTTAATCAAATTAAAAGGAATTTTAAGAGGAAATATGTGTGAGCATATTAATAAAATGTGGAACAGAAATCTGAGGAAGAACGACAATGAAATGTTTGTGTCTGTTGTTGATCTGGGGGAACAGCAAGCTGGTAGGCTGGTTGCTGCTGGGCTGTGGGATTAAGCAGGCTTGTCTGGCTGTGGGTGGTGGCGGGAGGAAGGGGAGGGGAGTGTTATTGTGGAAGACCATGGGTGACACAAGGAGAAAAAAAAAGGAGGGAAGAAAATGGGAAAGAGGCAAGCTGAAGAGCTCAAGTCAGAACCGAGACACCAGCGGTACAAGAGTAAGAGACTGGTATAGCTAAGGAAATGTTTGAGGTGGAAAGGAAGCTCAGTACAAGAAAAGTGCTGGAGGTCTCGTCATCTACGGGAGATGCTCATGCTGCTGCAGGAAGCTCTGCCAACCCATCCAACCACACAAGTGCAACAGATGCAGCCTCAAAGATGGATTATATGACATGAACGTGCATCATCCCACGACATGTAGCTCGGCTTCTGACCTTTCCACCCATCCCATCCCCCCCACCTCACAAAAGGGAGGGCTGACTGCCCCAGTCTAAGCATGTGGGTTGGTGCATTTACAGATGCATACAAGAGGAACTACAAACGGCAATGCATAAATTAGTCACTGGAAATCACTGGATGGAGAATTCACATTGCGTTTAGCAATATAAGAGGCAAACTTTGACAGGAACCACAAAGATCAAAGAAAGAGCAGGTGGCTATATGGTGACCTTTGCCCTCTAAGGTTTACTTAAAATTGTGGCTTGGTGGCATGCCTACATGTTGTAAACGGTTGGGTAAATAGTCCCCAGAGTCAGTTAGGGATGAGCAAAGCCATGGAATAGTCTGGTTTCCCACAGACCATCCCAGTCTGTGATTAGCTGGATTAAGTGACAGCTGCCCAAGTGGTTGGAACAAGATAGATGGATGGGCAGGGGGATAAAGGGGAGGAGTGGGGGAGGGAAGGGGGAAAGGCTACTGAACAAAGACCCTTGTCCCAACACCGTAACTCACCCCCATTCCAATCAAAACCATTGTCCGTGAAGAGACACGGTCAGCACGAGGACAATTAGCGTCAGCATGTGTGCTACAGAGCCGGAGCCGGGCAGTTGCATCGGTGAAGTAAACAGAGGCCGCCAGTGGTTCTTGCACAAGTTCTTATCTAATATCCAACTGTGCTCAAACTCCACTCTCATTAACTTGTCCTTTTTTCCTCATAATTCAAACGCACACTGCATAAGCATTTGACCATGTGCAATGCTTTTTATCCAGGACATGAAGAATCCACTCCAAAACCCTACCCAACCGTTCCCCTAAAGGATTAGTGGATTTACTCTGAGGAATCTTAATTTTCAAGTCAAGAAAGGGGGGTACAACGAAAAGGGATGTTTGTGTCGACTAAACTGTGTGATAACACAAAAACTTATCTTCGTGTCACACAAAATTATTTTTACTGCATTCAGGTATTTATTTGAATTGATAACACTAAGCCACAGCTGCAAAGGCAAAGCATGTGGTGGTGGTGTCTGGGGAAAGCCACAGGTGTAGGTTCCCACGCCAGATGAAGGCGTGGATGGAGTGGTGGAAGGTAGTCGTTGAAATATAAAAAGGGATGGGGAACAGAGAGAGGTGGCAGTGGGAAGTGGAAGCTGGGGCAGGTTGGGGTCACTAAGCATGTGATCTGCACGCTTATTTGTGAAAAGAGGGGTCAGCCCTCTGGATGTGGGGTGATGTGTGTGTTTGCATTCGAAGAATACTAAGAATGTGAGATCCAGGCCTGGTGTGTAATCCCATGCTTGATCTCAGACTGCCAACAATTCAGCACCAGTGTAGGGGTGCATCTACACTGCAGATTCAAGCTCTGATTGACTTGTAGCAGTCTCTTTGGAAAGGTTGTGATTTCAAACAGTGATTGAGCTTTGATGCATTCCTAGCAGTTTATACACGTAATTCACAGAGTGGTACTCACTATAACAAACACATTCTGTGACCTTGCGTCATTTCTGTTTCCCATGTCACTGAGAGGTGGCCTGAATGCCCACCTCCATGTTCCCAGCTCCTCCACAGGGAGTTCCTCTGACATTCACTGATTTATTGCCTTCTGATGGGACGTGAGGTCAACATGATTCATCCCATGGCCAGTAATCGCTGCATGTAATCTTCATTAATCTGTGATGTCAATCCCAGCTTTTGGTTTTACTATGGCGGAGTTTACGCTACGCCATCAAGGACGTCGAGCTGCAACAAGCAGCTCGATGGTAAAAGGCATGACAGGAAAACAAGCCTCAAGTACCTTGTTCATGTTGATCTTTAGTACTGCTAAAAATTCAAATCAGTAGTGCTCCATTGGCCTAAAAGTCCATAACATTTCTTTAAGAAACCCCATTAGATTTCCATGGCCAGGTGAACATGTTTGAGTCTGAAAGTTGCAGGAAGTACCTTCTGGAGGGTTACATGTAGAAATGGTAGAAGATTGCTCAACCTACTTTAAGACATTTCTGCTTAGATGGAGGACTAAAACGCATCTCTCTTCTCTAACATTTCAATATGTTCAGGGGTAATGATCAAAGACCTCCAGTGGCACAATCCTCACATACCCAGAGTGGATATTGGCAGGCAGAAAAGGAGTGTTTGGATGGTGTCTGACCCTCCCTGATATTCATGCTGACCACTACCGTATAGCGCCAAAATATGTTTATTCAGCCGTGTTTATGTATAATAACCTCAGGTATGTATAAGTGAGAAGTTATTCAGCAAAGAGCAGCATTACATTGGGTATCTACAGACACTAGTGGTTCAACTTAACATTAGAGGGAGAGCTAAAGTTTCTAAACATCTGTTTGAGCTTTGAGATCAGTAGCTGTCTGATCTTGTAGTTCTGATTATATATTCACCAGCTTAACAACTTATTCTCAGCTGAAGTCAAAAGATTTAATGGTATAATTTGCCAAAATAAAATAATATCCCATTAACTATCTGATTTAGTCATGTAGTATTCCTCCTTAATCTTATTTTCCAAACTTCTTACAAAAAGCATTTGTACAAGTGGATGAAAAGGCAGGTAGATCTATCAGTCATATCTGTCTGAGTATAGAGGTGCAGGCCTGAGTTTTACCCGCCAGTTTGTTTGCCAGAATCCTGTGCCAAAAGATGTCTCACTGAAGGCCAGGCATTTGGCTGGCTGGTGTATACCGGCTGTGCAGACACACACACGGCCCATTGAGCATGCTGCTACTATGCCAACAGGGTCATTACCCATGCACTTCCAATACAACAAACCCCTCCCCCTCCTGGTGCTAATTAACCAGCATGATCCAAGTCTATGCAACACATAAAAACAAACACCGCAGAGCACACGACCCGTTTGCATTAAACAGCAAAATAAGTTTACGAGAAAGCCATGCACATGCGAACCCAGACATCTTGTTTGTAATTACTCAAACACATATCTAGATTGTGGTCAGAGTGTATACTGCCAAGAGAGGCTGGGTTCATTTTGTTTTTATTTCTGATGCCATAACTGGTTATCAAAACACAACTATGTCATCTGAAAGTAGTTAACATGGCTGTCGGTCTACAGAATAGTGAAAAAAAATAAACAAATAAAAAAAAGACATGGTGTTCTGAAATTTGTTCATTACTTTCCCTGGTGTTAATTTACCTGAGAGTCATAGCGACAACAGCAATAAGCATGCTTCAGAAACATTAACAGGCTAATCCCTGATCCAAAGCAACAGGGCGCCTGACTGGAGTGCAGCACAGCACCGCCTCCAGCAAGGCTCCATTATCATTTCAAACAGGTTCAACAGTACAGTGACAATTTAACTGCCCATGTAATGACATGCTTTAATTACCCCCACAAGGAGCCTCTAGCACCTGCACACCATTTGTTTAACAAGAGGCAGGGGATGCAAACGCACGAGCGGCAATGGAAATACACACGCAGAGATGGACAACTTTCTGCTCCGAATCCATAGTTGTGCAGTGAATTTATGTTCATATAGGGCCCCATAGTGATACTATTCAGATAAGCGTTAATCAGAGGTGATAATATTTTTCTACCTAGCCAACAGGTCATAACCAATCTCTAGGAAATGGTTTCCCAAGCGAACCTCCAACAAACAAACAAAAATAAATAAAAAGCCACCAGCAACATCCTCGCTGGATATAAAAAAAACATTGAAAATGAAAGCTAACGCTAATCACCAAGACAACGTTGGGATTTAGATCAACCTTGAATGCATAAAGTCAACCTCAGATGGTTTTACGTATTTATGCTGGGACTTTTATCCCAATTAGGTGGAACTAATTTCACTAAACACCCTGCAAGAACGTTTGAAATAGCCTTTCAGTTTATTGAGGAGATCAATAATTTGTTAAACTGGTTGTTAAACTGGTTGATAAAGAAAGGTTCGCTACATCAGGAGTGTGCAAACATATGATGCTCCTTGTACTCATTAACAATGAAGCATCAACCAGCTATATCATGATTGAGATCAATCAACATAAAATGCTGTGCTACCTTTGTCATATCACCTAGACTATTTATGTCTAAATGAAAAAGTACCTGCCACCTGAATAAAGCAGTTTTACTAGTCTGTCTTTACCCACAATCCTATCTCAGGAGTGTCAATGGCAGCACAGTTTGATACTGGTCAATGGTTGAGATAAATGCATGGCTTTGTGCCAACAGGATGAGCCTTGTCTATCGTTTCTGTTGCTAGCATGCAAACACATGATTCAGATGCTTCTTTTGAAAATGAGTCATGTGATAGATCACCCTACTATGGTTGCAAGCTTTCTACCAGGCATCACGGTCACCCATAACAAGTAATTTTTACTCAAAACTGAATCACACAGCTTAGCTGATCAAACTAAGGTTCAGAGGATTCTCTCCAAGACAGCCAGGATATCTCTGAATAGTTGTAGATAATAGTGATGCTGTCTGACCAGCAGCTTCGAGTGCTATCTAGGTAAGGAGGACAGTACAAGTGGGACTATGGTGCATTTTGGCTCAGACAGAAATATGTCCAAATTTAGAAGAAAGTCACTGGGACACCCAGCAAATCCAAAGCCACAGAAAGCCTGAATCATGAGAATGAGGTCAGAAATAAAAATTGATTTAATCAAAGTATGCCCTAGTAACTAATCCTAGCAAGTAATGAGGACTTCACTCAATGAAACAGCTGATTTACTGACGCCAAAGATCTGCCAAATTGTAGTTAAAAGAAACCCCAACATCATCATCACGCAATGAGCAAGAAAACAATTATGTAGAAGCAGTTGATCCCGTTTGTACACTGTGTGCCTTGCCTTGTGTAAAATCACAGAACGAACAAACAGCATCCTCAGAGGAAATCCCTGCTGCGTCCTCCTCAACATTAACACTGATCCATTTAATATCAAGAATGCGGTCAGAGTCAGATGGTAATGACAGCTCAGTCCGCATAAGCATCCACAGGGAAGCTGCTCAGATCACACAGTCACTGCATCTCTGTTAATGAACAGTTACACTTGCAGTGTTGGGCAGAACTACATGAGCCTTACTGCACACACTGTGTGCACTGTCTGCTGGGAAGAAACCAGAGCGACGAGCAGAAGTGAGAATTATTTTCTGCATGAGCTGGTGGCTGTGACAGATCATCGTCTTTAGTCTTGACAGTGAGTTTTTCTTGGCTTTCTATCAAATCTATACTTCCAGTTTCACAGACAAGTTCTCAGTTTGCATAAGAAAGTAACTGCATACTGGGAAGTAGGGGTAAAACTATATTCGTTAAGTGCCTTAGTGATGATGCATGTACTTTGCTTTCAATCTAATAAACATGAATTTACAGCAAACAATTCTATTTTACAGCTTCCCCCTCCCAAGAAGCCCAGTTAGGATGGTTCATAGTTATAGACATGAGAGATTTAGCGTGTTGGTTGTGGAGGAAAAGCAGATACAGAGCTGACAATAAAAAGAAGAAAATAGCACTAAGTGGGTGGAATTATGAAGACTAATTATCACGTTAACAAAACGCAAAGTAGAGTCAACACAATTCTCTGTGTAGCAATTTTCTTTCCTCCAGGAAAAAAAAAAAAATCAATTTTTTATAATAAAATGACCAGTTATTCCAGTTCCTTAACATGTACAGATCAATATGGTTACTTCATTTAAACCTAAAGTTTACACAAATAGTCTGTTCATTAGGGGAAAAAAAACAGTTGGATGTTTCCAGGTTGTAGAAACAAGGCAGTAAATCTAAACTGCCATCTTAAAAACACAAATAACACACCCTAAGCACCACTTCTGGAAAAAAGAGCTCTCATAACAGACTCATTTCACCTTGGGAGTTCAGCCTGACTGGCTAATTGCATAATCAATACAGAGCTGAGCTCAAAACACAGGTGAGACCCGAGTGAGTGGTTTTCCACGAAGCAGCGCTGGGACATGAGGATGGATTGGGGGATGGAGCCACGGAGGGAGGATAATTGTTTACTAGAGGCCTATGCAGATGTCTCCTAGCAACAGCTCTGACACGCTCCGTGTCAGGCGTGGCTAACCACGGCAGCATGCATTAGCCTTCGGCTCTGTACATCTAAAACAACTAACAGCAGTTGGAAGAGAGGAGGAAACAACAGCTATAGTGGTTTAATGAACTATTAACAAAACTTTAGCCTCACTTTATATTTAGCTCTGTTTGAAAACTTGCACATGTTGGACTAAAGTGTTTTTAGATATTTGGGAACATTTTCCACATTCCCAGTCCATACTGGATGCTTACTTAATAAGTAGCCCCAAGTACAAGGACCATGTCAGTCCAATGAGGATTTTCTTTTATTATTAGCACTGGAAGGCTAAATGATAATATTTAAACCCACAATGGGGCCAAGGGTTAACCCTTTCCCTTCACATTACTTGTGTCTACATGCACAGACTGAGTATTCCAAAGTGTGCACATGAAACAGAAAAACCTGAGAGTCATACACATCTTCTAGACTGTTTTATACAAAATCTGAGTAGTTTGTTCATTAAATGTGGGAAGAAAAATGCTTGACAGTAGTGAAAAAGAGGTTTTCAAGTGCTGTTTTAAGTCTGTGGCATAAGCATGACCAGGAGCAAAAGCATAAACCATTCAAATAATTTGGGTGTCCTCCAAGAAAAACAGTCTTCAGCAGGTCTGTGCAGATCAGCACACTGTTGAAATATGAATGAGAGCCTATGCTCGTCATTGTTGGGATGATCAGCAATGTGATAGCAACTACAAGCCAAATGAATGCATCAGCGTGCAAAAAAACCCCACCTCAGACACCTCTTGCACGAACACACAGAGACCTGGGGCACTCATTCCTGTAAATCAGCCTTTGGCAACTGTAGCAGTAAAATTGCACCTCCACGAGCAAATTCTGCCTTTTGATGCTTGCAGATCAACCCGAGTCCTGGCCGACTACCTGCATCTAGTTACCAGCGGAGCGAGAATGGAGGTCTGATACATTAGCCCAGTCTGGAAAGGATACAGTTACAGGCAGGCTCGCATCAAACGGATATCCGGCTGACACGGCTGGAAGGCTCGGTGAGAACGAGAAGAGAGAGGCAAAGAAATTCCACCTGCAATTTCATTAGTGGTGAGACACGTTTCCTCCATTCGCTCTCCTGGAGTGCACACGCAGCACAAGCCAAGAAAATGGAAGCTCAGACCAGGTGAAGGAGGTCTTAACTTGGTCAGTTGCCTGCTGAACTGGGTTACTGTTCGATATCCGCTCCGTGGAGGACAGGGGCTTAGCTGACATCTGATCAATAAACTTAAATTCTGCCTCTTAAAACACAAAAATCTACGTTTTCCTCTTCATTACAAAGAATCCACAGAAGTGACCAGATGTGCACGGCAGGCCTAAGGTCTTATATTTGAATTGTAGGCAGGATGTGTGTCAGAAAAAGGAAACGCTAAGCAGAGGAAAAACAGGCTTTAAGTTGGGTGCAATCTACAACTTCACCACTAGATGGAACTAAATGTTATCTAATGCTGTTATCTAATGTTATCTATATGCACTGAACTATTCCTTACAAAGACGCAGGTGCTGTATAAGCATGCATAGCTGTGGGAGCGCAGTTATGATCTTTCAGTCTAACAGATGAAAATGTGTATGAGACCAGCTTTTTCAGTTTTTTTAAATTGAGAAAAAGAAAATTTGATATGACATGTGAGCAAAAGAGAATAAAAAGAGCTGGCTCAAAGCAAGACAACTGCAAAACTGCCCTGTTGATACTCAAACATGTCTGCCTCTCTTATTTTTCTAAAACTTATGTCTCACCTGCATTTTGCTTGGCTCCAGTGTGCATTACACACTTTCAGCTAACCTGCGTGCAATACCTCCGTGACCTATTTGCATAGTGAGGAGTTTCCAATACAAAAGAAAAGGACATATTATTCCTTGCATGGGATTACAAATGCAAATGATCACCACTTTCCAAGCAAATGGACATTTGACATAATTCTTAGCATCAGAAAAAAAACTGCCTTGTAGGAGCTACAAGTAGTAGCAGTAATTCCTCCTGCAGCAACACATTGAATAGTTTGCAGACACGTTAACGTGATAATCCTGAATCAGTGTTATATTTAAACCCAATCATGGGCCTGAAACCACATTGCACATGTTGACTAGAATAAGCTATGGAAAGAAGAGGTTGCCAGGAAGGATGATGTTCATCATTAAAAGTCTTGCTGTGTAATATTACACTAAGATGAGGAGCGAGCAGTAAATTGGCACTTAACAGTTGAGAAAATTAACTGGTATTTTGATCATTTTGCTCGCAGTTCCCTGCTTTTTCCTGACTTTCCCCAAAAGATGTCCGATTTAAAAACAAAAAAAGAACCATCAACACCTTCATCACACCTGTGCAGAAAATCTACAAACCAAAGTGATGCCAGCTTTCTTAAAGAAATGCATGAAATCATTTCATACAGTCTGTGAAGACAACCCAGTCTTCCTTTAATGCACACATTAACATCCTAACACAAGTCGGTCACAATTCATCAGATTAAAGCAGAATCATTTTGTTTTCATTCTTATGCCAAAGTCTGGTTGAAGATGACTTAAGACTCCTGCTCTCGCTGGTTTCCACGGGACTCAAAGCGGGCATTTGGCCAGATGACACGGCCAATAGCACACTGCATCTTTGTTTCTTCAACGAGGAGAGCAACAACGCCACAGCCAGCGACCCTGCAGGCTTGTTGTGACATCTGGCACTGCAATAGTGCACCGTTATCAGCTGAGGCACTTAACAGAAGGACAACACAGCAGAACAGCCCTCTTCACCTCTGCCTCGAGGTGTCCGTAAGGAGTCGAGATGAGAGCCCCTCTGTTGGATTTTCTGTGTCATGTGAAGCAGGAGTGCTAGCCTAAAAGCAACGAAAGGCTCAGGTGAGAAGACACCTGAAAGTTGTGCTTAAATACCCCCCGGATTGTATTGCCAATGCTTTGCTTACACAGATTAAGAAAAGCAAGTTGGGGATCCTTGATGTCCAGATATCCAGATTCTGATTCTAAATCAAGCAACAACTTCAACTGTGCTTTTTTTCAGAGTATAATAATTGCAATAAAAGTTGATAATGACAACTACACATTACTAAAATCTAAGCGTGTTCAAGACAAAAAAAAAACTATATTCTCTCCGCCTACTTCATCAGCTATCACTCATCTGCAGCCGCACAAGCTTAATTGCCCTGAAGGGTCCAACAGGGGCCACCTGGCACCCACAGCAGGAGAGGAGCATGAAGGAGGAAAGGGAGGGGGTGCCAAAACCAGTCAGTAGCGCTTCCAGAATCTATGCCCGCAGGCATCCTTTGCTTCAACTCGATGGATAATGTCACTTATTTTAACAGAGAATTAACTGAAGCATCTAACACTTACAATCAGCCCCTTCTCACACACATGCACGCACATGTAAAAGCTTGTCAGTTTAAACACGCTTTTTATAAAAGCGGATACATTCTTTGCAGATGTAGTATCAAAAAAAAGTATGGCTCCAATTACCTTTTAACCTTTAAAAATGCTCAAAATGGTCAAATCTTCAAAGAAAAAACTCAATGAATCAGCAAAATATTAGAGTGAAAAGCTCCTGTGTGCAAAGCTGAAGTTCCATCCCCAGAATCTACATATCAAAGCATTGCTCCACTCTAATCAGCCCATCATGGCCATGACAGGTGCAAGCCGGCGAGCTGGAACAAAGCCAATCCTCACATATCAGGGCAACGTTAAAAGATGACCCAGATGACACTCCAAAACACTGTAGCAGCAACTGGATCCGTGCGAAGCATGCAATCATTTAGCCCTGATGTGTGTCAACTCTCATAAGGACAGGATGCGAAACACCCACATCTACCTACCGACTCGGTCTATCCCTGCATCTGTGCGGTAATGAGAGCTCTGACAGCAAACTGGCAGAAAGGAAGTTTATACATTTAAAACTAACAAACTGTAACTTTGGCTCTTGTTGAAGACACAGAGAAGCTTTCTGCTCAGACAGGTGGATATTATCTAATCACAGGATTCAAATGCAATTTATTTTGTTAGTGTAATAGCATAATTCTTTATTTTTCTGTTTGATTATATTTTAACATCTGTCTAAAGTGTATTCTCATAAATTTGTCTATAAAACTTTAAAATATTTCTTAGGTAACCATTTGCAGCTATTTTTGTGAGCACAAAAATGTCTGGATTACTGTTACAGGTACTCAAATGTTTAAATTTGCCTCGATTACTAATCCAGAGTATGTTTGGACTCCTGACTAAATTAAAAAAAAAAAAGAAACATCTGGCAGGTTACTTGTGGATGTTGCAAATAAACACTAAAGGGGAAAAACCCAATGTGTTCAGACAGTAAACACATTTAAGTGCTCAGCTGAAGGATGAAACTGTACTCACCGGCCACGCAAACTGGAAGGGGATCACAATTTTACCAGCTTCATCGAGTTTATTCTTGGTGTTCTTAAAAGAAAACGTATTTCCACCGAGAACTTGCGTAGATCCATCACCGAACCTGCAGGGGCCGCCGGTGGTGACGTCCATCTGGTACTCCTTCAGGCAGACTTTGAGGTAAGTGTCGCACTCATCTCGAGTGCAGCGAAGGTCCTGAGAGCTCCTGGAACCGTCGCAGCACTCCCCAACCGCCAACTCTCCGTTTACATTCTCCACGGAGATCAACTGCAGCTCGAAATAACCGGTTGACTGGGACACCTGGAAGCAAGATGTTGAAAAAAAGACAACTATTAAATAATGACTATTAAATGGCTCTGACAGAATACAGCGGCGGTGCTGCGTAAAGTTATGCGTAAAAGTCCGATCCAGTCAAAGTTTTATTTAAAAAATATATAAAAACAAAACAATAACACTTCCTAGTTTGGGTGCAAAATAAAAAATAATTTCTCATGAATGGAGCACGTGAACGCGCCACAGCAAATTATCTCTCAGCAGCCAATTGATGCGACGCAACTTACAACTTGTTTGGCTCACGTGAATGTCCTCCAGCGTGCATGCTGGGATTTTATACCAGCAGGTTCCTCTCAGACAGAACCTTATTAACCGCTACAGCCTGATATGCGACGCAACTTCCAACTTATTCAGCTCAGGCCTAATTTCCCCCCCAATCCCCCCCTCCCTTAAGAAAAAAAATAAACGCATGAGATTTAGAATTAAACCAAAATGGAGAATATCATGGAGCAGTTTCTTAAGACTTCAATCTTGTCATGGTAACAGGATCACATGCTCCACAACTGAGCGCTACGTAATTCAATTATCGATTAATTTGGTGCGAATATGCGATGCAGGAGAGCAAATATGTGCCCACGCCCACCAACTTTTCCCAATTTCTATATTAAAACATTCATTATGTGGAGGCACAATTTAAATAAGCAGTACTACTGGCAATAAGATCCCTCTTACCTTCGTCCACAACGTCAACAGCAGGCACACTATTGAGAGGCAATTCCTAATCCTTGTGCGATTCCACATGCCTCCGATTAATTAGAGTGACATGAAGGGTGGGGGGGGGGGAAGAAGAAGCGATAAGAAAAGACAAATAGCCGCGGACCCGGCGACTGGTTCCTTCTCTCCTGACATGCAAAAAGAAAATATTCACATGTGTGTCCTCTCCGCCGTCCAGATTTCACCGAGGCATTACATGCGCGTGTGTGTGAGCGGGCGGGCGGATTGCGGCGCACTGATGGTCCATGTACAGGAGTGTCCCTCCGTCAAATCTCTCCACACAGCAACTGAGATGTTTCGTAGCCACAGCCTGAAGAGAGGATGTCTGCTTTGATTGGCAGCTCCACAAACCACTAACAAATTGGCCTGCGGGCAGTCTCTGAGCCAACCGGATTAAGGGGCGGACAATAGTGTAATACCCCCCCCACCCCTCTCACCCCACCCCATCCTCGCTATCTCTATTTCTCTCTCGCTCCCTCCTTTCCACCCTCCTCCTAAAACTTGAATATGCTGCTTTCTGCGGAGCTTCATTTAGACAAACCGCATTACAGCGCAAACAAAGCGGGGTCGGCTTTAATTAAACGCAGCCGCAAAGGCATTGTGATGAACACAGCCATTAGCCTGCTTCAAAATGGGACCTTATTGCGTTCCACTGCATTTAATTAATGTCTTAATTAGACCCAGAGACACATTTGGATTATTGCATTTTTGCAGCCAGAATTACTTCATTCACAGCTGCAATTTTCTCCTTAAAACTTTTAGAATAATCCTGCCTACGAATATATACACACATTATATATATA
>JBAMHX010000025.1:18056019-18069363 GCA_037177515.1 Pseudomugil tenellus | reverse complement strand
GAAACTCCATGATTTGCTGGTGCTGCTCGTCCGATCTGTTAAGGTGTCGCCTCAGATATTAACCTTAAATCTGCAACAATCACACTTTCCATGTTGCGTTATGTGCTGCGTAAAAAGTCCTGCAGCCTGTCGTTTCATTCATCTCCATGAAACATATTAGTTTCACCTCAGTGATCACCACCTGCCCAGCAGCAAACAGCAGGCAGGCAAAGTGGGGAGCCAGTAGGTGAGCAGAGTGCAGCGGCTCCCATTCGTCAGATGGTTGAGATCTCCATGTGAATGCTAGGCTGCTCGTTGTGCATTAGTAAGT
This sequence comes from Pseudomugil tenellus, assembly GCA_037177515.1. Lineage (NCBI taxonomy): Eukaryota > Metazoa > Chordata > Actinopteri > Atheriniformes > Pseudomugilidae > Pseudomugil > Pseudomugil tenellus. Next base: position 18,069,053 of record JBAMHX010000025.1, on the reverse strand, counting down.
GTGTGACACAAGATATCCACTTACTCTAAAAGGGCAGAAAGGATATCTCAATGCTGCTCTGGTGCAGTATGTTTGTGTTAGAAAACATCTTACGTTTGCTGGTGGGTCGATCTGAATTGGCACTTTACATTCTGCAGCCAGTTAGTGGAAATAAAAATAAAGATTTTCACTCTAAATCTTTGCTGAGTAAAATCAAGATGGCTGAAGTATCTTTGAAACTATAATTGTAAAAGAATTAAATAATGAATCACATATATGCATTGCTTAGTTTATAGAAGCTGCATTTCTTGAAGCTTATAAATGTAACAAGCAGAAGTTATGATGCAGCCCTTTTTTTAAAAGGACTGAATCTGTTCTAATATACCAGTTCTACCCCTCTCAATTCTGCTTTACTGAAATCTAAAACTAGAAAAGAGCATTTAATTAGTAGCTAAATTTGCATTTGTCCCTAAATACCAAACGTAAACCTACAACTGACTGTTATTGTAGGACCAGACACGGGCTAATGTTCTATATGAATGATCACATTTTAAAATATAGCCATATAATTTCATTTAATGGGAACATTTAACCTTAAATAATTATTTTCTTCAGGAAAAAAGAAACAAAAAATGGATTAAAAGCAGCTAAAATCCTTCAGCTTATTGAAACAAGCATAAAAATAACAAGGGTGAAATACAAATCTACTCTGATGTTGCTTGTTTTCAAATCTGGCATTACCTGAGTAGCAAGTTTTGATGCTGAAATGGGATGACATTAAGCTTGACATGCTTGCATTTAAAGAAAAAGAAAGTAAGAGAAAGTGACATGGAAAGAGACCAGTTTAAGTTGATCATTTCTAAGCTTTACAACAACAAAAACAACAACACAGACATTGTTCTTCAGAGATAACTCTGGTGTATATAGCAGCAGATAAAATCACCTTTCATTGGTGTGGGGACCCCCCTTCTTCTCTATATGTTAACGTTATCAAGATCAAGTGGGCTGATTTTCCACTTGTTGGGGCTTATCAACACGGAGGGCTTGTTTTGCATAAATGTGTCATCCCACTTCCTGATCTACATCTAGCTTTTATTGCCTTATCGGGCAATGTTTGTTCAGCAGATAATGTTTACGAACAGACTGCAGAAAAAGCTGCCGACAGATTTATCTCAAAGAAATGCTGAAGATACCATCCAGACCACAGAAACCTCCAATCCTTTCGTTTCCTTCAAAAGCTGCTTCATCTCTTTGTGTAAACGCCACATCTTTGATAGAACATCCAGTAAGCACCTTTTTCATCAACGGTATGACTATGCACTATTACTGATAATATCTGACCTGTAAAATAACTATTTGGATTAAAGGATTGATCCCATTGGCTTCTACTTTTGGCTGTTCCCAAAAAGTTGGGATGTTGTAAAGTGTAAATAAAAACATTATAATTTGCAAACTCACATGCTCATATATTATTTCCAATGGAACATAAACAACAAAAGATGTTGAAACAGAGACATTTTACCATCTTGTGAAAAAAAAACTAATTTTGAGCCAGATCAGGTAAACATATCTAAACAAAAAGTTAAACTACTGGGATATTTTAAACTTCCTGGGGCAAAAGAAAGGCTGGAAAAGTAATATATGGGTTTAAAATACACATTGGAGAGCCTCGAGTGTAAATACAATATCAGAAAAATATACATAACATGACTTTCAAGGTGTCACCATCTACCGTGAGTAATATTGTCACAAGATTTAGAGAATCGGAAGGAATGTCTGACTGTCACGTGACAGGGTCATCAGATAAAAAACAAACTTTAAATGAATAAATAAATGCTGATTTTATCTGGTAAAAGAAAAATGTAGAAAAAAAATAAATTCAACACTTTAGGGGTCTTTTATTCTTCTCTGCAGACCAGTTTATGCCTCTATCTACTAAATTCACCACAATTCTACTGTTAGTAACCAAACGGTTCTGGGCTCAAAACCATCACAGGTCCATCCTGCTCCACTACTGTGTGATCATTTAGTAATCAGCATTGTAGTTTCAATAATCTATTAAAGATTTATGGATCACACAGCCTGCTGGAATGTATTGTTAAGATTTAATAGTCTCACTGACATTATCTATAAACCTATATTCATCATGTTTTTCTTTAGATGAAGCTTGCAAAATGACAAAATCATCAGACATTTTGGGCATCAACACATTTTATTTCAACTTAATGCAGTTTGATCCAACACAGTGCACATGCAAAGTATCATATTTAAATATATACTGTATGTCTGTACCAAGTGTTTTGCTTTGAAAGTTAAATATTTCAACATTTAAGTAATAAATTAACAAAACTCAAACATTACTAAAAGCACTGCCCACAATGTTACACTTTTAATAAAGCATTAAATACATGATAGTCATAAATCTGCAATGCTCATGTTTGTACTTTTTTTCCTGAAATTATTATTTAAAAACAAATTCAGTGACACACCAGAAAAAGAAATAAAACTCACATTATGACTAATGTCTTAACCATGATAAAAAAAAGCCAACTAATTCTTTCACTTAAAGGTATTGTGTGTAGGATTTTCACAGAACATTACACGACCAGATTAACATGTGCTACAACGCATTGTCACTACAAGCCACTTTACAGCAGAAAATGAATCAGCTTTTCCTCCTAATAAAGAAGCAAAAGTGACCGACTTGCAGACTTTGTCCATAAATCAAAGTGCCGTTTCCGGGATTCAAACCAAAATAAGAACTTCTGAATGTTTAATGGAGTGGCAACGTCTAAAAAGACATCCAAGTTACAGTTAACACCTTCTTCAGTTAGGGAATACTACACATAGCACCTTTAAAACCATTTCCTCCTTGAACTGTTGCTCAGATTGTAAGAAAAAAAAAAAAACAGGAAGAAAGTGTCCAACAGTGCACAAACCTTTAACTAAAGAAAACAACAGCAACAAATAAATGAAAAAAAAGAAAAACCATCACAGTTGAAGAAGCAACGACAGCATAGCCATGGGGGTACATCTATAAATTTCAGGTACCGATGAAAGACGTATTCTGTCACACAGAACCGCAGACGTCGCATGACTCTCGCTGAGAATTTGACACGTCAACAATGCCTTAAAAGCAAGCAGACAACATATTTTTGCTGTCTGCCTGAGTGATGGAGGTAGAAATGCTTGGATAATGGATATTCCAGCATAGGCAAGAATTAATTAGTCAACTATTTAATTAGCTTAAACGTCAGATTTACGGCATGTTAAAATAGCATAAATATGGCTTAGCAGTGGCTCAGTCTGAAACCTCCCTCTGAACTGTCCAAAGTGCATTAACCTTTGCCACGTAGGGGAAGGTATGACTTGTTGAACTGGTAGGCAAAACGGACGTTGGAGGAAATATGCTCATACGTTCCCTTGCCAAGAGTTTAGCGAGACGCTTCAGGCAGTAACAGAGAGCTACCGTCAGTTTGCAGCTAATTGCTAACAGCTACGATTAACAGCTCGGCATTTTATATCCTCTTTATTTAAAAACACAAAAACAATATGTAAAAAGAGTTCCCAGCATCATTGGAGAATTGGTTCACTATTTCTTGAAGCATTGCTTGAGCAACCAGAGGCAAAGAAACAATCAGGTCAATCAGGTACAAAAATAATAAAAAAAAAAAGACCATTTTGGCCCATTTTGCCCATTTTTCATGATGTTCTTTAAGCTAAGCTAAGTTGGTAGCTGCTGCTCTGGTCTGTCAAAGTACAGTAGTGGACACCATCACTGTCTCCCACTATAGAGTGAAATGTTTGGTTTAGACACTTAACTTGGTTTCTCCTTGATGTAAAAATCAAATAAATGTGTTTTGGGGAAAAAGTGTACTTTTTTAGCGTATAAAATAACAACAACAACAAAAAAAAGAACACACACATATAACACTGTAAGTTTTCCATCCTGACTCAACAAAGCTGTAATTCTAAAATGCAGGTGTAGCATAACTAATTTCTTTATAGATTCACTTTTTTTTAAGAGTAGCTGGCTGAACCAGCTGAACTTGAAGTGCTGCCATGCTGAATGTGTCTCTTTTGGCAATAAAATTCTCTCAAACAATTAAACCCACAAGACACCAGACTTGTGTCTAAGGATGTTTGCAGCTGCCTGGCACTTTTATTTACAGTATTGGTCCATTTTAATCCCGCTGGACCTCCTTCATTTTGGTCACTAAATGAACGCTCTGTTCAGAACTGGTTAACAGTTAAATGTAAGGTATGAAAAAATATGTGCCTGTGGAACTTGCCTGTCCAGTTTTGAGAAATTTTACATGCACTTGGCTCTGAAGACAAGTCACATGGCAGTTCTCTACATTTGACAGGCACGTAAAGTTACAGACTGGCCTTGAGGTTTAAATGGCTTTTGTTTGTCCCATTTATGTTCTGCTAAATCAGATGCAAAATGATGCTTTGCTGTGAATACACCAGCATGTGTGTTTACACAAAGGCTAATCCTTCTTAAATGGGCGAAACAAAGAATTTTCTGAAAACATAAAGTGAACTTTTTCATTGTTTTTCCACAATACGGAACAAAAAGACGACATTGGAAAACTGCCAGCACCATTGGAAATCATTCCATGAGGTTTTCCAATAAACTACCCAACTGGAGTTGGGACCCACTCAGACCTGCGCCAACCAAAGCAACCATATTTCTACAGTAGGAGGGGAACATGAGGGATGCTGATGGGGAGCAGGTAACAAATGTCAATGTGGCGGATTATCATGAAGTTAAATAAATTGGACTTGCTAACAGTAATCTTCACGTTACAGGTTGAACCTTAACAAATAACACAAGTCATCTTCAGTGCTTTCCAAAGGTGTTATTCCAAGAGTCTTCACATTAAACTTGTGAAAGCAGATGTTTCATAAGCATGAACTTGGAAGTAATTCAAGCAGTTCATGCAAAGTATCTTTTCAGAAGACGACAAAGACGTCCATCGATAGGAGATGAGTGTGGCTAAAGGGTTAAACATACAGTATATGCATATATTCCTATGTGGTTTAAGGTGAATCTGATTCTGTTTTAAACCAAACATGTTTAGTTTTAGTGGTTTATTTGTGCAGCAAGTAATAGTTAAAGTGGGACCATGTGAAACGTTGCGATGTTCAATAATGTAAGTCATCTTTGCTGCACGATTCTAAAAAGAAAAGGATGTGCAAAAAAGGAGAAAAATGTCGACATTTGATTGTCTACTTTCCATTATTCTTTAAAAACAAAATTAATCTCAAACACCAGAATGCATAACCTGACTCACAGTGTGATAGTGGTTCATCCATCCGACACTAACAGAGCCTAATGCAACAATCCTGCAATAAATCTTTCCTTTATGAAGGTTATACTGTCCTGTTTTTACACAGAGGTGATGACTCAGCTGTTTAATCGTTTTAGAGGATGTATTTATATTAATGAAGACAGGCTCCACAGCAGACACCCAAAAATAGACTTCATTCGTATTAGCTTTGGGTTGCCAAGAACAAAGGAACCGAATAAGCTGTTGCTTAAAGTGGAAAAAACACAGATTCCAACTCAATTAAATGAAATAAAGAACATAAATTCCTAATCACTGCATTTGGTATTTATTTTTTTTATCAGAGTTCTAACCATTTTTAAAAAAAATATTGTTTATGAACTTTAAATTCTATATAAGGATTTCATCATGTTTATGCAGCAACAAAATGCTGCCATGTTATATGGACAGTTCATTTTACGGCAACTCAAGTGTTATTCACTGAATTTTGCACTAGTTTCCTACCTTTCATTGAGGCAGAGAAAATATATGTTTTACAACAGTCGACAATCAGCACCATCACAGACCTTATTGTGTGGTCTTAGATGTGCACTAATTTGTTTCAAGAGCATTTTACTAAAATTGTACACTAGGCTCAAACCAAAACACAGCTGTCCGTTTTGTTGGATTCAAACCATGCGCATGCGGACATTGGAGCTAAAGGCTAGAATTTGATTAATGTTTAACATTACTGCAAAAAAATGCCACAGCTGTGGCCATGTAGATGGTATTTGTGGCCAGTATGTCAAGGAAATTGGAAACGCGCCCACATTATGCTCCCACACCGAGTCTATGGATCTCTGCAGAGCACATATGTGTAGCATTAATTTCTGATGACATGGACAGCAAACGCTCCAAACAACGCAGGATACGTAGCCATAATAGATGCGTTCACATAATTTGAAGCGAGTATATTCCCATCCTATCCCAACCGGTTGCTTTAAAATTGTAGATGTAGTTCTTGTATAATGGAGGATTGGTAATGTTTTAGCGGAGGGTCATATGCTAAAACATTATTGGCTTTGTTTTAGCTTTTGCATATTATTTTTCTTCTTTCCTGCAACATGTCAAATAACAAGTGGCAGCCCTTTTTTAATGATTTGAAATAGAAAGAACCTTGTAATCAAGCTGGAAGTGGTTTTAAAATGTTAATAATCTAACTTTGTAATAACATGCTGGTCATCGTCACACCCAGAGATCCATCCTGAATATGACTGTAGGTTTGACTATCTGGACCTGAGATTTGTCAAGATGCTGCTGTGACATTAACTGAATGACACCATAAATTAAATTCAACAGAAAGTGGTCTTTCAGATTTAGTTATTTCCTTTCAAACGCATACTTAAAGCTTGATTAACAAGTTCATTAAGAAATTCTGACACCCGAACACGTAAAAATAAAGTTCCTTTGTCTCTAAAAAAAAGCGATTCCCTAATCAGTACGTTTGCAAGTTTTTGGAGGCAAACATTAACCCACTGCAGATTTTCATGTACTAAACTAGATGTGAAGACGCCTTTAGAAGTGGATTCAAGTGTTACTGTACAGAATTCTTCTACGCAGAATTGTGCTTCGGTACTATGACACACAGAAAACAGAACAATTCGGCCTCGGTGCAGAGGTAGGTGTATGATTTTCCTGTGTAGTAAAACAACTGCTTTGACTTTCAATAACAACAAACAGAGTGAGCACAGATTATAGTGATACTGAATGATTGCTTTCTTTTTTTTCTTTTACTTTTTTTTAATCCTGGGGTATTTTAATGGGTATTGCTTAAAGGCTGTGGGTCAGAAAACTTACACGAGGCATGCCTGAACACCTCCATCATTACAAGGCCCCACAATGGACTAGCATTGTTTTTGCATTACTGGATCGTGGATGAAAGGAACACTCCACTGTTTTTGCACCTCATTTTGGTGTACTCAACGGTGGCCAATGGAACTTTTTACATGTTAAAAAGATGCAAGCCGTGCCAACTGGGTAGACACCGCATCACAGACAGGTAATGCTGGGTTTATATTAAATATAACACGTGATATTGATGGAGATCAATGATTTCTGGCATGCTGATAGAGTCGTTTGATAGCATTCTTTAGTGCATTGCTGGATATGTTGAAGTTAAAAAAAGAATCTGCACATCTGAGCAGAGACGTTGATATTGTTGCTGTTTTAATTCAGAGACTTGGCATAAAATCAACACTCTGAACACTCAGAAATGCAGAAAGTAACTTTAAAGAAAGATGGGAGGCTTTTTCTGAACCATGTCTATAAGAAAGCCAGCTATGTGCAGATGACATTCAAGATCTATGAAAAAAGCAGTGGAGCATTCCTTTAGTTAAGGGCAGGCATATGGAATCAGTGATATGCAGATGGCGTGGTCAATGAAATGAAAATCCTATATCTGGACTTTTAAAAAAAACAATTAAGAAGAAATAGTGCCAGTGACAACAGGCTATGGCAGATTGTTTTTGTAAAAGAATTTAAACGTAAAACAAGTGATCAGGACAAAACTAGAAAAAAAAAACAGCTGGCAACAAGACAAGGCCCACCCCCCTTCATCATGTACCGATAACCAAAAAGGCAATACAGGATGACGAGCCTTAAGGAGAAGAGTGGATGTACTGGGCCTGTGTTTGATTTTTATGTCTAATAAATAATAGAACGGGGCGATAAGTTACACGTTGGTGGAGATCTTGTACTTGGGTGACATGTTATTGTGGAACCAGATGAAACTAAAAATGACGCCCATGGTTTTGGGAATACGTTCGTCATAGGCAAACGTCATGGCCTCGTGCAACGGGACTTTAACCACCTCGATAAGCTCTCCCTCACGCGGTTCACCTCCGCCGGCGCCAACACAGTTGTCATCGGACACCTCGGCATAAAACATGGTCTGCTTGGCACCCGTTACACCGACGCCTGATCTGTAGGGATGAAAAAGTAATTACTTTAATAAAAACTAAAAAAAAATAAAAACTGCTTCCTGAAACGTGCAGTTCGACTTGCAGGTTACGACTGTGTTAAACATCTCATGTTGTGTAAAACATCTCATGTTTGCTCCTGCAGGACAACTTTGCTTACTGCCTTCAAATACAATAATAACAAAAAAAAGCTGTTTTAACATCCTATTTTAACTCAGAGAGGTGACATATTTATTTCCCATCTCTACAGAGTGTCGTTTCTCTACTGCAGCCAGCGTTTACCCTTAAGTTGTCTGTAACTGCACAGCACTTTGCAACATGGACTGCTTCTGTCTAAAACACCCTCATATGTGTTATGTGGGTTAAAGTGATACATGTCTAAACAATGGAAGTTGCCCACACATAACAACAGTCACAGACAACACCAACAAAGCTGGAGGAGGTGTTTGAGTCAAATCAAAAACATACTAATTAGAGTATTCAGTCATGGTTGCCCAGCTGCTGCTGTCTGCTGAGGGATGGGTTTCTTCCTGACTCTTTTTAAACAGCTCTGTCAAGCTCCAGGCAGTTCATAAAATGTTGACAAAGATGGATGGTTTGCCTCATGCGCACCCTCCACCTCATTTTCACAACTTCTGCTCTTTTAATTGATCATTTCAGGAGTCTGCCCCAAACTCTACGTAAACTCTAAACTCCTGTCTAAAAATGATGTTATCTTATTTCATGCAATCAGCATGTGCAGCCCGCTATCCTCTGGCGAAGTCATGGAGATTCTCATGAAGCTAAATTTAATCCGATCTTTTCATCATGACAAAATTCATCTAAATAGCTCATTTGCTCATGCTCACAACAGGCGCTTGAGTCATTGTTGCCAGTCAATGGTTGCAATCAGCTTTTGGGTTAGTGCACGGGGAAATCACAAATCCATTCTCAAATAACAAAAACTGAGCTTTAAAAGTCTTTCCTTCCACCCGAGGAATACATCCTGGGTGTGGTGCTGAACAAAGGAAGAGTATGCCTTCCTTGGAAAAAGGATAAAATGCCATTTTTTTCTTTACAATATGAGCTTAAACCTTTTTGGGGGAGGGGGCGTTAAATTAAGCTTATTTTTTAATGAACAAATGTTAAAAGGTCAATGCATCATAAACGGGAGTGAGGACAAAAAATGAATAAAAAATCTAGTGGGAGTGATTGAACCACATATACAATACGATAAAAAAGCAGTATGTCTGAAAAAATAATAAAACTGCAATAAAATTAGTTTCACCAGGTGAGAACTAGACAAGTCCCAACACACAACTTCATGTGTCGCACTACTGACCTGTACGACGTAATCCTCTTCAGCTTAGAAGCTGGCACGTCGTAGCCACACTCCTCCAACACCTCCTGTCGGGCGATCTCCTCCAAGGGGAGGTCCGGTTTGTCCACCAAGCCGGCGCAGAGCTCATATGTGACCCCTGCCGAGGCTGGGGGCCACTGAGAAGAGCTGTCTCCCGCTGTGGCCGACTGGTCCTCCTGAGACTCGGATGCTGCCGATTCGGCGGAACCCTCTTCGCTCTTCTCATCGGCGTGAGGCGGCTGCATCTTGGCCTTTTCCCACTCACACATGTATACAGCTGGAATCGGGTGAGAGGAAGGATGAATCAGTTATGTGTTATGTGAGTGAAAACAGTAGAAAAGACGGTTTTACAACTTTTCTTTTCCACAATGAACTCAATTCTAAAAAGGTTGTAGACACTTTTGTCTTCTAACACCAACAAGTAAAGGGAGGAGAAAAATAAATAAATCAATGCCCAGACTTCCTTGAATTTAGCACACAGCGGCGTAAAGCAGCCTCTGGCGACTCCGAACAAAGAAGGTTGGGCTGCTTTGTAATGGGGCCTCTTGCTTTCTATTTATGAATCTACATTGTTGCAACAATTCAGTTGAATAAACAGCATTTGCAATGCCCCCCCTCCTCTCTTTTCAGTGAAAGTGCCCACAGGATGTACAGCAATTTAGATTGAGATTAGTGAGAAGACTAAGATGAATAAACTGTAGAGGAGAGCTTCTGGGTCGTTGATTTGTGAGAACACAAAGAAAAAAAACGTACCTGGACGGAACTGCTTGACGAGGACAAAACAGTGTGAGGTGGTGTTGAAGATCAGCACTGATACGCTGCAAAAGAAAGGGGGGGGACATGTCAGAACAAGCAGAGACGGAGGGCTGGGGGTTTCTGTCATACATGACCACAAATCAGTTAAATTTATTTAAGCCGCTTTTAATAAATGAAGAATCATTGTCATCTTCAATTTTTATTACCACCTAAAATAAACAGTCCACATACAACATGATTAACTATATTAATATGATAGATTAGATATGAGATTTTGTTCCTAAAAACAGGATAAAATTAAATGTTTTCTAATTGCTGTTACCATTTATTAATTTAAGAGGGATACAGAAAGAGCCTCATTAGCATTACATGCTAGAAATGTGAAAATAGAGAATTATATTTTAATAAAATCATGTAAAAAATTTATTGGGATTTGTGTTTACCATTTCTTTTTAAAAAAGTGTCAAATTATTGGCATGTATCAAGCAGAGAAGACATATAAGGAGATTAAAGAAAATAAATGACGTTATGATCTGTCAAACGTGCATCTTCCATGAAAACAATCATTCAGTATGATTATGATCGTTAACATTAGAACTAAGGGCTATGTTTAGTAATGAAAGTAGGAACATTCTTAAACGCAACGTGAAGGAAACTCGTGGGATTGGGACTGAACTGCTGTATAGAAACAAAACAGTAATCAGTTCTCAGTTCCATCAGCAAGTTCAATTATTTCTCTGTAGATTAGCTGTTTTATCCAAAACCCCCAGAAATCATAGGAAATTCAACAAGTAACCCTCTGAAGCACCATCATCTAACCAAAAAAGCCCACAGGTACACCCCTGAAAATGTAATCTGTGTTTATACACAAAGAGGTAACTTTAATTTCTTTTAATCTCAGCATTTGGCACAACTATAACTAAATAAATTAAACAAAATGACGTCGTCCTGAAGGTAGACTAAAAAGAATACAAACAAATTTAGCAAATGGTCCAATTTTGTGTTTACCACCATCTACTAACTTAAGCATCACTCCATTCCAATACAATGTCTATCTAAATTTAGCTTGGATTGTTGCGAATTACTAAAAATAAAACAAGTGCCTTGCCAAACTTAAAAGCTTTCTAAAAATAAGAAAGAAAATCCAAGGATCAGAGGGTCACATCATTGAGAATGTGACTCATCACTACCATAAAACAAGAACGAAGGTCAGCGTGAACTGTAGCTGGGTCGCCTGTGTGACAGAGTGTGTTTGTGCGCATGTTAATGTGAATGTCGTTGCCTGTGGAGACTTGAGGCCTGGGGTCTGTGTTGGGAAAACGGATGCATCTGAGGCAGCAGGAAGCCCTGCCCTGTCTTTCCCAGGGTGAAAGGGAACTGGGAGATTGCTGTTACAATGACTAGCTGCAGCTCCTGAGTTTAAAATGATTTATTGTCTGCTTGTATTTTGATTTTTGAGTAAAATGAACTAACGTGAGTTATTATTAGTTGTGGAATATCATAAATTAGAGTCATAGTAACTATTATCTATCCAATCTCTATTTTAATGTAAAATAATCATTGCAATATCTTATTTGACTTTCATTTTCTGCCAGTGCTGTCAGCGTTTTTATGGATGACATGCCCGTTTTATAGCAACTTAAATTCAGGCAGAAACCACAAATTGATCCAACAGGTGAAATTACAACTGACCACACACCAACCTACAATGATAAAGTCCCGTACGAAAATCAAATTTAACTGATATTTAGCGCTACGACCACAAGTCAGACATTTTAAAAGTGACAAAAAGTTGCGAAATGACTGAAATGCAGCAGATAATAGCTGACTTAAACCAGATTCAGAGAGGCTTTTCCCTGTTTACCTTTGTGAATATGACTCATTTTTTATTAATAACATTAACACCACAAACAAAGCTGTAGTAAACCTGAATGTAAGTACACTGAAATGGAAAACCCTGTTTTCCTAAATGGGTTTAGGCCAAAACTAGCAAGATGAAATACTCATGTGTGGCTCTGCCAACAGCTTGTATGAACATGGGAAAATGGGAAAGGTCAAATGTGTCTCTTCCTTTGATTACAAAGTTCTTTATCCGTTGTGAATGGTTTCAAAACCCCAGCTTCGAAACTCTGCCACACACATAGATCTACCTATTTTTGCAATCACGGCTTTTCTTTGCATAAATGTCACTGAAAACTTAAGAACAAAATCATTTTTTCATGTCTTTACTCTCAGAAGAACATATGGCTTCACTTCACATGCCAATGGTTTCCCTTTTAGTTCATCTCCACATATTATTTAAGAGGGAAAATTGTGAAATACAACCATCCATGAAGTCCAATGAAACCAATCAGTCCATTAGATTACAAAGATATATTAAAGATATAAAGACCTGGATGACTCTAAATTTTCTCCTTTTAAACTCAGACAAGATAGTTGTTGTCTTTGGGCCTCAAAAACTTAGGAGAAAATTGTCTAGCTTTGTAAATGATCTGGATGGCATTAATTTGGCTTTCAGTACTACAGTTCGTAGCCTTGGAGTTATTCTTGACCAGGATTTGTCCTTCTTCCCGAGGTGTTGCCTTCCTGTTAAAAGGGAGTTTTCCTACCCACTGTTGCCTCATGCAGCTCAGGATGGAAGATTGGATCCAAGTCAATATTCGATGCAATATTTTTTATTTTCCTCAGCTAGGATATTTATTAGGAATT
>JBAMHX010000025.1:18020800-18041614 GCA_037177515.1 Pseudomugil tenellus | reverse complement strand
CTACATCACTCACATGTATGGAAGGAAAGATGACAACAGACCCCAGGTTAAAAAAAGCGAAGTTCTCCTTTAAATATTTCAAAATACATCAAAATGTTCTGCTTAGCAACACTAACTGCATGGGGAGACTATAATAAACAGCTTGCATACAAGAACTTTTCCTCATTTGTGTTCCTGGCTAATTTAAAACAGAGGAAGACAATCACAAAATGTTTACTATTGATTTTTTTTTACTTGCAAAGAAGACAGCCAAGAAACATACACCACAATAATGGGCCAGTGTTGTGCCTCACCGTTGTGTTTTTGTGTTCTCACAAAGCAGAATGATTAGTTCACAGGTCAAATCAAGGTAACACAATAGACAGACCCAGTTAACTATGCTTTTTTATTATTGACAACACCATCAACATGAACAACAAATAAAAATGCTACTACTTTCAGTGGTTCACTCCACTGTGTGTAGTCTCCGATAGGCCGCACACTCAGCTCTCAGACAAACAAAAACACATGCCCATCTTTCTGTCACTTAACAGGTTGAATGTGATTATATGTTTAACCATTTTGTGTTTATTGCTTCGGATAATTTTTTTAAAGAAGGAAATCTACTCAGATCTAAAATAATCACAAATATCTGAATTTTAAAACAAATTTGAAGTCGGTGAAAATAGACTTATTTTAACATAAAACACAAGTAAAAAAGTCAAGTTTTTTACAAAAATACTCAATTCTTAAATCATGTTACCTCTTTTTGCTTCACACAATTTTTAAATAAAGTTTGTAATTTCTTTTGATTTGCTACCATTTGGTCATTTTCATTGCAACTTAGAAGTCTGAATATTAAACTTTCTTGTTGGAAAACAGTACACTCCTGCTTGTTCAAGGACCCTTAAAGATCTCATATGTAGCTATATTTGCTATTTCACAGTCTATCTAATGCACATTTATGATAATTTTATGCATTTTACAACATGCACCATACTCCAGTTCTCCCTTATCACTCATTACTTGCTGCGAGGTCTCTACCCGGAACTGGGAACGGTTTACTATGGCTTGCTCCCAGCTCCTCTTGCTCTTCTGCCCCACAGACACTGAGCAGCCAGAGAGGTGCTGTCTGTCGTCGGTGTGCAGGGGGCGTGTCTGCTGACAAAAGCACAGCAGCAGTGACATGCACACATCCTGGTGGAGGTGGAAGGTGAAAGTTTTCAGGTAAGGGGGGTGGAGTCTCCACTGTGCCACGTTGGAGCGTTGGGGTTAGATGTTTGCTCTGCTTAAGCTGCACTCTTCTTTCCAAAACAATAAAGCTACAAGGTGCATGGATGAAAAATAAAACTACTTCCGGGATTGTTTTATGGTGCAATTAACACTAATATAAGATTAAAAGTTCATAAGTGTCGATTTTGTATAATATGGGATCCTTTAGGACAAAAGAAAGAAAAAACGACAGAAGCCCTTTTTTCCACCTAAAGGGAAACTCCTGCTGCACAACATCAGCACTAATGCAAAGCAGCAACATTATGTTGCAAATAAACTATTTCTTTTGCTATCAGAATTTGATAAGTTTCAGTGAACTTTTTTTTTTATGATTCTTTTTATTACAACTGCACACTCAACAAATGCACTGTTTATACATACAAGCTAATTATATAGTGCTACATTATGAACAACAACTACTAATTATATAAGCAGCTGTGAAGTGAGTACAGGGATAAATATCTAACACCCTGGCATGAGGTTTAAGATAAAGTCCAACCTGGAGGTCCAACTTTGCCATGTATTAAAAGCGCTTAATTAACTTTAAAAAAAACATGTAATATAGCAGTTACATTTCCAGATAAGGAATGCCCACACATCAGAATAAGAGGCTTTGGAGATTTTATTTGTAAAAACTGACTCAGTGGACTCTTGAGCGAGCATGAGTATGCAATGACATGACAGAGAATAAGTCCGTAAAGAGGAGAAGTCCCTGTCCCTGAATCCAAATATACTATTGCGCACATCAAACGTTGTGAAAAATTGTAATAAACTGTTTATTCGTGCTTATTTTGTTTAATTAAATGACCTGCTTTTCCAATTATATCAAACCATTATTCATGAACCTGTAACTACAAAACCCAGAAACTCGAGCTGCATCATTTCCAGCTCGGAAGTGCACCTGCAAGAAAAAAACCAAAGCTAAACTAAACAGACCCCCTGCTGGCTTTTTCTGAAATGGACCAACGTCAACAAAAATATATTTGAAGGTATTGATAAAGAACATTTAGTTGATGGCCTTCTCAGTTGGAGCTTCTTTGATTAAGTTTTTGTTGGATTTTACGAAGCATGAAGAGAAATCCTGCCTCCTCACTGTGCTGAGTAATAAATAAGAGATGGGTGTGGGACTTCTTTCTCACAAACCTTACAGTACAGGGTGAGGCAGCATGTTGTCACACTCTCACATCAATAACAGCCTTATAATGGAAAACAATCTGCAGAAACTCCAATCTCAATTCGACTGACTTCCTCCAGAAAGCAAACGCCAGTCCACCACCCACTACACAAGGACAGGACGTAACACTTTTGCAAACTGATTTACATCTAAATAAATACAGGCCTAGACCAAACAATGTGCAGACCCAAAGGAGGAACCGGCGTCTCTGCACTGGGCAAGTTCAATTTATACCACCCGATCCGGCCAAGCTGCAGGGCACGATAAGACAGGAGGGACTGCTGAGGTAAAGCATTGTGCTGGACTTAAGCTCCTCTGGTTTGCTGGTGTACTCTGAGACGTGAACACAAAGAAGCTGTTCCAGGTTAAAAGGGACATGAAATAACTAGAAGTACAAATATATGATTCTTATCAAATCTAATATTTGTGTGAAGCTAGTCTTATGGGGTTGTAAAAGTAGATGTATGCACACTAGTGTACACTGTAGACACATATACAGGTAGAACATGACCTTTTTTATAGGGAGCATGATGGGTCAGTGAACAAGATTTGATCAAATTGATTAATTCATTGACTTTCTGTATTCACTGTAATCATACAAATGACCGATCTTGCTCATAACTGCCAAGAAATGATGGCGCTGCTCTTTATTACAATTTAATATGGTATTTTTGAATAATTTACAAATGATCCAACTGCTTATTTATACTTCATGCAGTATGCCATCTCTTTTGGAAACACTAGCAGATGTTAAAATTGCATCCGTGATTCAGTTTTTGTTGGATTTTATGCTTGTGTGTCAACAGATTTAAAGACTATTTCTTAGTTTTTAGTTCTGTCTGGTTGATTGATCATTTTCTACCTTATAATACTGTCAATTGACAATGTATTATATATAATTAATCTCCTTCACAAGAAGCTATAACCTGCAAGGATTGTGCTTCCATGCAAGAACCAACAAAAATAAATGATTAGGTAACGCATCCCAAATAGTATCCCAATCTTCTGCAATATTATTTTGGTTTTCTTTATATTTTTTGAGCTAAGTTTAGAGGATGTGAGAAGCAATAACTTTCTGTACTTTTCCATATTTGATCCAAGCTGAAGAAGTCTCTGACTGAAGGTACTTACTTGTTTAACTGCTGTTTTGTGTGTGTCTGTGTGTGTGCCCGACACAATGTCAAAAAACCTGGAGGAGCTCTAAGAATTCATAGAAATTGCCTTCTTAATCAGTTTTTGTGTTTGTTTGTGTTTATTGTGTCCTGAAAGTCAGCTGCTAATGAAATCGAATCCCAAACTACAGACTTATGTGGAGATAATTCAAGCAAATTAAATATATTGAGCATCAAAAAATATTTATATTTTATAACGCTAGCTATGATAATTTTTTCCTTTACTCAATCAAGTCAGAGGAGAAAGATGGTAAAGATCCTTCATGGAAATAATGTAGTGATGACCCTCCTTCCTGATTAACTCAGACACATACACCACAGACAACCTTGGAGTCTTATCATGTCTGCTTGTGGCAGAAAAAGATATTATACTCTGTGGTTTGGTCGTGATGACAGATTTTTAGTAACTGTGTCTTCACTGGTCAGTAAAAACGACCCAGAGGGTGGAGCTGTGATAAAGAGTATCTTATTTCTCTCTGCTTTCTCCTTGACTCTGTCACCATTGTACCACAACACTGAAGATCTCATTCTTTTGTCAGAAGTGTTCTCATATTCTGTCTATTAAAGTGTGTCAGATGATGTGATTCTTCTTCTGTGTTTGTTTAAATCATGCTTTGTGCAACAAGATGGGGTCTTTCCATTGTGTAGGCAGTTTTGTTCTTTGCATAATAGATTGACCTCCTAACCGTAAAAATATTCATAAACCATCATTCATTTTTTTAGATGTTTATGAATATTTTTAGATGTTATTTATTTTTAGATGCTATTAGATGTTATTTATCTTACCACAGATGTAAGAGGAATGCAACACCGTGCTGCCAATAGTAAGAGGCCTTCGCTTCCTCAGGTAGTATTCCTTCTGTCCCAACTTGTCCAGGTAACGCTAGTGGATCAACGAGAGATGTGCTTCTGCTCCTGCTTGGCGACAGGTTGTCTTTTGTGGTCATATCTAGTTGTGTTTGGGTTGTGTTGTGTTTGTAGCAGCCTTTGAAATCCATCTGAAATTTTGTCTGTGGAAGAAAGTCATGAGAGGAAGTTTGATGCCCCCACATAATGCTGCGTCTATTCCTGGGTCTCATGTGAACATCACTGACAAAGTCTTATCAGCTCCTCAAGCAGTTCCCGGAGCACCCACAACGTGTTAATCCCATTCTCCTGGGAGCATGCAGCAGCAGGACCACCGCACTCATGACCAATTACTGTCTGCAGGCAGCTGATGAAGGCCAGACTTGCCTCGACTTTCAGACAACGCCAAACCTGGGGCTACCTGAAGCAATCAAAACCTCTAGTCTTGACTGTTCATGTAGTTCACCATGTTGTCTTTTCTGTATCTTCAAGAAATCATAATGTTAATGGAAATGTTGTTACTGTTCAACATTGTGAGCTTCATTGTTAAAAATAGCTTCTGAGGTGATTGGGAAAGCCTTATGAGCCATTTGGAGTCAGCTTTTGGAAAAAAAAACACACCTTAATATGGTCAAATCTGTCTTCTAAGGCTTATTTTAGAGGGAAAACTTTCCTGTGGTCTATCCATAGCAAGGTTTATCAGTCAGGGTCAAGCAGGGATTTAGGCCAGGGCCTTGGGGAATGCACTTAGCCAAGGTGGCTGCTGCGCCTCTGTTAGCGGGCTCAGGGTGTGGGTCAAGATGGCCGGCTTTCACCCATCTAGCAGTCTGGACGTACAGCCGCCATGGGCTTGGTGCAGGAGACGCTCCTAAATCCTCCCACGCACGTTCACATTTTAAAATAGCGTTACATGTCAAAGAAGCAACTCGATAACACTGCCCAGAAATGTGCACGTTGTGTGTTTGAGGTCCACAAGAAGCTGACAAAGGATCCATGGAGAAGACAAGAAAAACTGCCAGTAACAGCACTGCATGACCAAGCAATGTGCACATTTACCAAGCAGCTGCTACGCATTTGTTTCCAGAGGAGGAACAAGTCCAGAAAGTTTACTTCACACTTTCTGTTTAGGACCAAATACAGAAAGTTAGCCGCTTTGTTCGACACAGTGAATACTTCACCTGAAAGTGTTTCCCTCTATGTTGGAGAATGAAACCTTTACTTTAGAACAGTTATGTCAGAGTCCAGTCCTCGGGGGCTGGTGTCCTTCCACGTTTTTGTTGTCTCCATGCTCCAACACAGCTGAATGAAATTAATGAAAAGTTTGACAAGAACCTTTTGGATGTATTTGATTTGCATCAGATGTGTTAGTGCAGGAAACAACAACACCTGCTGGATACAGGCCCTCGGGGACCTGACTTTAACACATGTGCTCTAGAAGGACAGACAAAAACTCCATATCAATGTAATAGTTGTGTTTTTTGCATAAAAAGAAGGCTATTTGCAAGATGGTAGAAATAATAGCCAACTTATATCCCAACACCTGTTTTAATTGTGATGTAGGAAAATAACTCGCTATATAGCTGTTCATTCTGATCCAAGAGCTCGGAGGTGATTCCAGCAGAGAGTGTTAGAGATGAAATACACCCTCAGTTTACCAGCTTACCACAGAGCTGCAGGTTTTCTCAGACTGATGCAACAACTGTGCTCGAAACTCCATTTTTTTAGTGGTTGAAAACATGCAGTGATATTTTTGGTGCACTGGACATAGAATGGAGGTGGACTGTGATCAAACTGAACTGGAATAAGTGGACTATCATACAGGATTAATTTCATGATTTTAGGCTTTAATTGTCTCATTTTCTTTATATAAGAAGCAAAAAAATTGGCAATGATTTTGTAGTGATGTCATTGCAATGCTAATGGTCACACAGGAAAGTAACAAGAAGCTTTGCTTGTGAAATGGCAGAGCAGATACCAGCCAATCAAAAAGTAGACTGATAATGTCTGATCATAACTACAATCATTAAATGTCAGACATGTTCATACCAAAGCTTACAATGAAATAACTCATTAATCTAATAGTCATTCACTAATATTCTTTGCCAATGGAAGGACAGATTGAATGTGTCAGATCTTTTTTTGGGTAAATGAAGATAAAATTGAAATAATAGTTTTTGGAGTTAAAGGAGAAATATTAAAGATTAAAACTAACATTGAAGCCAGAGACCTCGGTGTAGCCATAGGCATGAACTTTTAGTAGTTACATAAAACCAACTGTGAAGTTAGTAAAAAAGACTAATGTCATGCTGTCCGTACAGGTCTTCATAAAAACTCCACCAAACAGCTGTAGTTTGCTCAGAACTGGTCCAGAGCTGCATAAATCCTCACTGAAACCAAGAAAGTTGATCATATGACTCAAGTAATCAAATCTTTGGACCGCTTCCTGTTTGTCAAAGAACTGAGTATAAAACCCTGCTGTTACTTAGCACTGGATGGTTTAGGGCCAAAATCCATTCAGGATCTTCTGATTGGTTAAGAACCAACCAGATCCTCCAGGTTATCTAAGTCTGGTCTGCCCTCTGTTTCCAGAGTCAGAACTGAACATGTAGAGGCAGCGTTTGGTATTTATGCGCCTCACATGTGGAAAAACACTCAGAAAACAGAAGGTCTGCTGAAACTCGCCTCTCATCAAAATCGCCTCTCATTAAAACAGCTGTTTATTTCACATGTAACATTATTTTCTTTCATTTTACTCAATTACTTTATTTTCTTTTAAGTTTTTTTGTGATGTACTTTTTATGCTTGAACGTGTTTTCATGTTTGCACCTTGCTGTAATGCTTTTAAAGTTTGATGTAGAAACACTTTGACTCATCTCATTCATGAAATGTGCTTTATAAACAAACCTGCATTGCTGCCCCGTACCTCACCTGACTCCCCCGCAAACTACAACAGCAACATGCTGCTCACACACTTATGCTTGAATATTAACAACAATATAGCTTGTGTAATAACATGTTTGTAAGTGAAGCTAAACCAGCACTCTTCTTTTTACATATTTAACACATTTTATTGTTTGCTTTTATCTAATTATATGAAATGGGTTCAATATCAACATTAAAAATGTTCCCGCTTCTCATTTGCAATGCTAACACCTCCATTATGCCATTTTATATTCAGGAAAACCTATTATTGCTGTGCTCCACTTTTTTGCCTGGTCAGGGGTTCACGGTGCTTGATTGTTCATCATAGACACAAGAAGACATTATATGGCGTTAAAAATGGTATGAACTTAGATGTGCTGTGACTAAATGATTACATTTACCCAGTGCCAAACAAGTAGGGCTGCACAATTAATCATTAAAAAAATCGCGATCTCAATAAACACTTGTATGCAATCTCATTTCAAATGACAACATTTTTTTAAAAAAGAAAAAAGACCACAATTCTACAGCATTTTGATCAGGGACATCCTCTGCATAAAAACAAGCACTGCATCTTTCTCTCAACAAATGAACAGCGGAAAATTATTCAAAGGTTGTTTAGGTAAAAGAAGAGAAAAGTGACATTTATGGTTTTTATTTTCCATGTTAGCTGTTGTGAAGATGATGTGCCGGCGATTTGTGCAATAAATATTTATATTGGAAAACAATCATCAGAGAATCTTGATCTCAATTCTTCATTTTACCCAGAATTATGCAGTCCTACAAACAAGTTCCAATTTTAAAAAAGTACATTTTTATTAGGATCCTGATAATCTGGTGACTGATAAGTACCAGTTTCTGAGCTCTGAGCATGGAGCTGTCTGTGCAGAATATGTCCAAAGAGAAGCATGTAAAATAAAAAAAAATATCTCTAAAACTGACCCCTGTGGAATGCCGTATTTAGTAAAAGAAAACTAGAACATTTCCTTCACTGCTTCGTCATTTTTTGTGTGTTTGATAAGCATGATATGTATCACTGTAATAATTCTGATCAGTTGTGATTAAAAAATGGCACTATGATAAAAAAAAGACTATCAACTGCTTTTAGCGCAGTGATGTTCACAAAAATCAGGGAAATCTCAAAATATCGTTGTTTTTAGCTGTTAAACTATTACAGAGAAATATTTTATTTAGATAAAATTAAAGAAAATGGGAGCTTGGATCCCAGTCGAGACTGGATTATTCAGTTTCTCTTGTTTGCATCCAATTCCACTTCATCCTCTGTCTAAACAAAGTCTCTCTCACCTCTTTAGTGAGGAACCTTTCTTTGCATGTCACCATATTTCTACTCACAGTCTTCTTTTCTGTTTTACAATTAAAGTAATCAAATCACAATTCATTTAAATGAATTATCACGGTGATAACTGCCTCTAATTCATTAGTTTAGCATCCTAGCTGCATCAACAAGCAATGTTATCGTCTCTGCACAGCACAGCTAACATCTCTCAGTGCTTCCCTGCTAATGAGATGAAATGTGCCCCAACAGAAGTAAAACAGAAGCCTTTGGAATGGATGGTTTGTGTGGTTGCTGTGATCACTGAAGCTTGATGCTGTTGGACAGCTGCTGCTGTTCACTGTTCCCCTGCTGAGACAGAGCCTATTTTAACAAGTCAGACCCATTGTCTTTTCTCAAGAATGACCAGAGAATGTGGCAACTCCTTGGGTCACATAGTCCTCAATGTGTGTTGAGGATTGGAGTGAGGGGCAGGACGTGGTCGCAACCCCCCTTCCCCCATCATTCACGTAATCGTGGGAGCACATGCCATCAGAGCTAATTACCTGCCTGGAGGGCCCAATTAAGACGCTTTTTAAAGCCCCTCACAACAATATACCCTCATCTCAGAGGGCCTACAGTATAGATAGGATGACTAGGAGCGGGATGTGTTAGTGGGTGGGGGGCTGGGTTGGGAGGATTCGTGGACATGAGAGCATGACAGTGACAAATGTTTAAGGGCATGGCCTTTTACGCTTTTGTTTGACACAAACTGACGTTCCAAGAGGTTGGATTTGCATCACTTTGTAGATGACCGTTATTCCTGTCAAGGACGAGGACACTGGTTTTTTTAGATTGAGAAGAATATAAATTTAATAATGAAGAATAAAAGAAGTTGAGCATACATTAAACATTAAAACATGAAGGAACAACACATTAAGACATACAGACATGATACAAGGTTATAACCCGGGGAGAATCTCTCCAAGTCTGGAACTATTCTGCCCCAGTCAGGTAGGGGAGCGATTTAGGAGCCTTATGGTCGGACCTTTTAACTAGACATCAATTAAGAGCAAGGTAATTAAGCTATTACATGAAATTCTTCTACAACTTCAACAAAAAATAACACTAAATACCAATAATACCAAACACATGTTCTCCATTAAACATGTGTGACTCGAGTGCTGCCTTCACATTGGCAACATGTCTTTTGGTGCAGCAGTTTGTTTTAATGAAATAAGTTTTCTTAACACACCGTGCATCGTGTTCTGTAAACAGTTCGGATGCGTTTAAAATGTTTTCCACTGTAACACGTGCTGCCCAGCAGTGTGTTTGAAGCAGAGCTTTTTTTTTAGTTAGGAGGAAAACTGTCACAGCTGGATTCCAGCAACGCTTTTAGGTAATTATCATAAGACATGGATGAGTTGTTCCACGGATACATTTTGCCACAAGGTCAGAAGACGCGGAGGACAACTGGGGCAGATTACTGGATGTGTTGGTGGCCTGTAAAGACAGCAATAAGACTGGCTGGAGATTTACTGCAAATTAATCTCTGTTCATTTATAAGGAGGAAGAGTTTGGTACCAGCTGCTTGTTGAGTTACATCAGTGGAAGCACTGATTCATATTCAAGCAGGTTATGAGCATTTTCATACTCATTTAACGACGGTAACCCTTTCATGCTCTTTCAATGGAAGCCCCAAAAGAAATTAATTAAATTGGAACATTGATGCCGCGTTATAGGTTAAAGAGGATTTCTTAGAATATGAATTGCAGAACTTTCCTTCTGAAGAGATACAAAACAATGACAGTAAAATACAGTAAAAGAGATGCTCCTTTTATGTCCAGTCATGCTGAAGTGTTGCCAATTACTAAGTTGTCAAATGCTCCTCCAGTTGTTTTACTTTTTCAGCTTTTGTCTCCACTGTTCCAAGTTCTTCTACTATTGCTGCCCTCAAAATGATTTGTTTCAACTGCTGAAAATAAAATGTAGGTTTATGAGAACTGTCAATCTTCTTTTATCTTTTTAACAAACATCTTGTTGCCATCTTTTACATAAAATTGATTAAATAAGCACATTTGTAATTTTAAACTTTGCAGCAACCCACATCAAGGCTAATATATGAGTTTATTATAACGGTCATAGTAATGACATGTTTTTATTTCTTTTGGTTGGAAGTTCAGAATACTACTTACTTCCATATTTTTGTGCAAAATGCACATGCTTCTCATCCATACCCCATGTTATGTTTATCTGATATAAAGCACTCGTGTGTCTGGAAGACAGCTACATTCAGACCTAAAAACCAATTAAACTGTTGATCAGTTTTTCATCACCCAAAATCAATTCTATTCCCTTCTCTCTGTGGTCAGTAGAGGACACTGATGACATTACTTGGGTGATATAGTGCTCATGGATCCGAGGATAAACAGATTTCAAGCAGGTCACACAAGGCTGAATGTTCCACTTTACAGAATTAGGCTTTTGGTGTGATGACAATGTGTTGAGGCCTGATTTAATTTAAATCACAATGAAAATCTTCATTTTCTTTTTAGGCAGACAAAATATTTTATCAAACCTCTCATACAAGCAAAAACTGTTTTTTTTTAGAGCTAACCAGATCCGTAATCCCTTGTCAAAAATACACAATCAGATTTTTGTCTATATATATATATATATATATATATATTTGTTAAAGGGAGAAATAAAGACCTCGTATTCAAAAAATGTGACTTTTCTTACTGCTTTTTGATGGATTGGGTCTGTAACAATAAAGATTTTTGATCATGTCTGTAATGCTCCTGTATTATGAAGTTAGCTTGTTTGCTTTTGAAGGGAGAGTTTAACTCTAAAGCGCATATAGCATACCAATAACATGATCTTCTGTTTGGAAAGGGGAGTAGTAAGTTCTTGCTCTCCAAGATTCCCCTTCCAAGTCTTTGGTTTTGTTTAGTTGCAGTTCTCACCAGTTTAATACCTAAAATACCTACTTCTGCACGCACACTGCTCCTGAAAATCCCAGGAACTTAGGTTTCATATACTTGTTTTCTAGTTAAAAAAAAAAAAAAAACAGTTTGCAGTGTTCTCTCATAATCTAATCCTGGTCCTCGAGGACTGGTGTCCCTGCTGAAACACCCAACTCAGACCCAGACCCAGCTCAGCACATGTCTGCTAAACACACATGGATTTTAGTCAGATGATTCCAGCAGGGACACAGGGAAAACCTGCTGGATACAGGTCCTCAAAGACCAGGATTGAGCATCCCTGATCGAATGAATAACTCACTCAGACTTTCCCATAAATAATTTAAAATGTTCAGTCTATCAATTAAAATCAAATGGAGTTGACCCTCAGGAGGTCACGGGTCTGAAATACTGATGCTCTCTATTTAGTTTGACAGCAGCCATTGTTCCTGTGGGAAAGAGGTTGGTACTCGTCCCCCCCGATGGCTCAGTCAAGGGTGATGGTTTAGAAAACTCACATTGACCCATATCGTTGCAGTTCAGGGAGTGAACTGTCCTATCTCCCTTCATCATCCTAAGCTCAGTTGTTTGACCTTTCATGTGAACCCTGGACACTGTCCATGCCACTCATTTCTTGACGGTTTCCAATGAGGAAGTGCCACATTATAAAGCTCTTTTATTCCAGTTAACTGTTTTAATCTCTGTTGTGATCAGACCACTACATAAAATAATTCTGATTTACAGGAAATATCTGGAAACCATTCATTTAAACTAATCGTGAATATTGTTGTTGAATTTAATGCATTGCATACACATCACTGGTTGCTTCCTGGCCTTTGAATGCCAGTTTTCTACAAGTAATTTCACTATTTAAACAGGAATATTAGCAAATTGTTGTGGTTGAAACTTCACAAATATGCATTTAGTTTTTTTTCAGAGAGAATGGCTTTGGGATTAAGCATTTCCTAGACCTATAGCGCCCCCTGGAGCATCTAGAAGGCACTGCCAGAACATTTAAAACCACATATATAAAATTTCAAATTCTGCACTTTTTTTAGACAATTTAAACCATTTTCGTGCATTTTATGTCAAGTTATGAAAAACAGATACAGCTGGAAAAATGAGCAACAATGTTGATGACAAACATGGATTTTATTTTACAAGTTTTCCTTTATATCTCCAAAAAATACCATTTCTGACATAAATGCAACTAAACTGCATTTGACTCATATTAATACTACTTAAAAAAAAAAAAAAAAAAAAACTATTTACATGGTGTATGTTTGTGTTTCACTAAGCTGCAATAACCTCCCACTGAAGGATGAAATGTGATCACTAAAAAAGTCAAATTCTTATCTGGGGGAAAAAAATCGTAATATTTGTCTGAGTAGTTTGGATGGAAACAACGTAGCATTTCCACATAATGGTGACATTTGCTAGATATGTGGATATTATTTATACAAGGGAATGAGTTTGTTTAAGCTGCAAGTTGAGAACATTTCATTTTACTCCAGTTTACTAGTAATTTACATTTTTGGCTCATATATACAGACTCTTTATAAGCACAAACAAAATATTTGACATAACTTCTTTTTCAATATGAGGACACTAAAATATGTAATAAGCTGTACATTATTTTTGTTCTGTTTTTTTAGTTTTATGTCTATTTGTTCCTAAAATTAAAAGCTTTTTACATAGATATTGTACAACAGAATAAATCACAAACAGCTGCAGTAAGAGGGTGATTGTGGACGTCTTCCTGAACTCAACTGAGCAGAGCATCATGAATCTTTCTGACAATCTTTGTCAACAGCTTCTTGCCTGGTGTAAATGATGCCACGATGTCTTCAATCTGCTGGGCCCTAAAGAGAAATGTAAACATTAAACATACTGTGTGTGAATACTTATTTATCTCTGATCAGGGTTTACAAGAAGTCACAGTGATACTTTGAGTAAGTTTTGGAACCCAGTATTCTTTTTTGTTTGTTTTTAAGAAGAGATTTAATGTTATAGTATAGTCGGGAACTTCTGAAGTTGCGGTTTTTATGAAGGTACTAACTGGAGGAACTGGAAATGTTTCCCTGTAGATATTTTGAGGTCATATTGACGCCCAATGGTCTGCTAGACTCAGTACAACTGGGAACATGGCTACTACGGTGAATGCTCCGTATGTGTCCAGAGGACGCTGTTCAGGCAAATTTATTTGTATAGCACAATTCAACAACTGGGTGATTCAAAGAGTTTTACAGAAACATTAAAACACAAGCATGCTTTCAAATTAAAACAAAAAAGAAATGAAAAAGAAATAAATGATTAAAATGACTGTCACCTTAAGAATATATCAAGGTTAAGAGATCTGATGTCCCAGCAGGATCTGGAAAAACTAGTCCATGCTTTCATCTTTACTCAGCTTGATTACTGTAGCAGTCTTTATACGTCGTCCTAACAGACACCTGCAGCTACTCCAGAACTTTGCTGCTAGAGTCAAAACCAAAATCACAAAAGTGGACCACATCAGTCCAGTTGTGAGGTCTTTACATTGGCTGCCTGTCCAGGATTGACTTTAAGGTTCTGTTACTGGTTTATAAAGCTCTGAATGGTTTAGGTCCAAACATCAGAGACCTCTTGACCCAGTATGAACCCAGCAGACCTCTCAGGTCATCTGGATCTGGTCTTTTATCAGTTCCAAGAGTCAGAATGCGACATGGAGAAGCTGCATTCAGCTTCTATGCACCGCATGTCTGGAACAAACTCCCAGAAAGCCTCAGATCAGCTGAAACATGCAGGTGAAAGACCCTTCTGTTCTCAGAGGTGGTTTTTATTCAAATGAAAATTTACAGTTTTTTCTTTTAATCTGGAATTGATCTGGGTTTTATTAAATTCTTATCCAATGTTCTATCCTTTTCTGTCTTTTTTTCATTCTACATCATCTTTATTTTCTAATGTCTCTAAAGCCCCTTGAATCCCCCTGAAGTTGAATTGTATTATACAAACAAACTTGCTTTGCCTAATGCTTCCTCTTATTCTAGACTGTGTAGCAATGCTTTGAACTAAGTTGATCTACTTGGACTTTTGTGATAACCTAAATGATGAATCAGAATAGGTGAAGGAAACTGAGTGGTTCCCAAACTTTCAGCATCACTGTAACGCAGATGCCACATTGTTTAATGCTGGCAGAACACGAGTTCACGCATTTCTAAGATGATAAGCCAAGTTTCAACCCTACTTACGTGGTGCTTCCAATCATGTTTTTGAAACTTTCCACACGAAGGACGCAGAGTCTGTCAATCAAACTGATGCCAAAAACCACCTCAAACTTGGAAAGTTTCTTCAGACTACTGAAGACAATGTGCAGCCTGGAAGAAAAAAGACAAGAATTTGTAATATTACTTTCTTTTGGACACACTGTAAACATACTGCTGGTTAGAAATGGTAGTGTAGAAAACATTTCCTGTGGAAACAAGTTCTTACCGAGTGTCCACACAGCTGATGTCGAGTATATCAAGCCGTAGACCCCCCCACATTTTCAACAGACGCAGCTCCTCTCCCAGCAGACGACAGCGACTCACCACCAAACTTATGTCATGGAGCAGCTAAGCAAAACAGCACGAAACAGATGGACTCAATTTTCCCATTTGACTTTTTCTTTTAAAAAACCCAAAACAAACAAAAATAAAAACACAATTCAATTACAATATACATCCCGTTTTAATCCATCCACCTCTAATGGTGCATCAGCTAGGTGTATTTTCATATTTATGCTGAGTTTTCTTCAGAGTCTTGTCTTTTGCAATCACTGAAAGTTTCCAGAAGGAATCAATTTTAAACAGACCTGAACAGAAGTAGCATATCCCAGCATGCACCTGTACATGTGCTGATCTTTATTCAAGCCTACCTCTGGAACATGCCCTCTTGTTGGATATTTATCCACCCAGGCCGATTCTCCAACGTACTGGGAGACAAGTTTATGAACTAGGCGTGCATGGAAGTGTGACTTTTCATCTGGTGAGAAAACAATGCAGAAAACAATGTATTCACATGTACCTCTATATCTATACATGTGCATGTATAGATCTTTTGTCAAAAGATACAAAACCTGCAGTTAGCTTAGCAGAAAAAGCATCAAATCACAGTAATGTGGACTCAGTACACAACACAATACAGCAGGAGTATTCAATTTGGTCCCATAAGAACTGCAGCCCTGTTTTTCAATGTATCCCTGTTTCAACACACTTGACCCAAGTTTAATGGATCCAACAGCCTGTTCTTCACAATGACAATGCAGGGCTGTGACCCTCGTGGAACTGAACAGTCCTGGAGTACAAGTTTTTACACTCACCATCAAGTTCCAGCGTGAAGTTTATGTTTGTTATTTTCTGTTCGGATCCACGGTCTGCAAAAAGGTGAGAAAATTTTAAAGCATTTCAGTGATTCTAAAATTAAGAAACCACCATATTTGAAAAAGATTTGGATAGAGACTGTATTACGCAACACAAATGAAGTCTTACCATCAGAGTTTTCATACACCAGCTGTAGAAACATGGTCTCGTGAAGAAAGGTGTAGACCGTGCAGTTGTCCCTTTTTTCTTTGAACTTCCATTCGTTCAGCCTGAGGTAAATAAATATGCAAACGTGGTTTCTGGTTAAAAGATTTTTTCATTCAAAGCAGGCCTCAGGTTACCAAAAAACACAGTTAAATGAGAAACTGACATATGGAGTACGTTCATGCGACTTTCCAGGTTCCTCATCTCAGCTTTCAGCCTGTTAAGTTTACTTGAATTTTGTGTTTTCTGCAGCTCCATTTCAGATATTTGTCTGAAATCATAAAAAAATTTACATTTTAATATAATTTCTTAATTTCTACAAACATTCCTATCAAAAGTAAAAAAAGATACTAATCCTCTAAACACACCTGTCCTTGTCAGCCAAAGCTTCAGTAATCCTCTTTGTTTCTGTTAATATCAAATAAAAACAAATCATTTATTTAGTTCATAATAAGACAAAACCAAAGCAAAGTAAAGCAGTCATGCAAATAAATTACAAGGTACCTTCCTGCAGGGATTTCAAACTGGGCTTTTCTTCAGTACCTTTTTCCTCAATTGCAGCAAGTTCTAAATAAAAAGGGAGAAAAAAAAAAGGGGGGGGGGGGGGTAAGGCTCTTGGAAGAGCAGATTGTTTAATGCAGTAAGTAAAATTCAACAAAACACACCTGCTTCCAATTCACAAATACACTCATCCAGACTCTTTATCATCCCATCTGCCTCCTCGATCGTTCCTCTCAATTTCTGCTGCTCCCCCTACAAAAACAAAAAAAGGATTAATACATAATTCAGTGTTGAAAAAAAAAAAATAGTATTGCTGAATTGCAGCATTCGAGGGACTTACCCGAATAGCTCTCACAAGATTTGAGTAAAGATCCTCCTTCATTTCATGAGACAGAATTTTGCTTGTTTTTCTGAAGAAGTTATTTTTCTCCTTTACTTTAGCACCAAAACATTTTAGCTGTTAATTCACACAAAAAAGGGGAAGAAATGAAGATAATTGATGCTAATTAAAACCAAATTATTATACATTTATTTTGCCCAGAGTGGATGTTTTTAGTGCAAAACAAATGAGAACCTTTCCAGTGTTAAAAAAAAAGTGCTGAATAGTCTTTAATACCTCTTTTTCTGAAGAATACCTCATTTCCTCCCACAAAGGCCTGTTTACAGTCTTAAGAGGTTTATCAAGATCCTGCATTCGAACCTTCAACCTGAAAATAAAGCAAAACAGGTTTTTAACCTTATTTTATGTATTTCTGAAGTTACTACAGGTGGAAAAAAACAAACTTCATCTGGAAAGAAAGCAAAAATGTAGACAAAGGTCCAAACTTATCAAGAGTTTTATTCTTTTAAATCCTAAAAAATGAATACGATGTGAGGTGTACATACCCTTCCACCTTCTCTGTGAGGCTCTGGATGTCCATCTCATAGACCAGCTGTTTAGGAAGGCTTATATGCCTGTCTTTCAATAAATCAAGTGACTTTGTGTCTGTGTCTAGCAGCTGCGTAAAAAACCAAACAAATCCTCATGAATATTGCTCATTTTCTTAAAGAGAGCAGACAATGTATTTTTATTTCAGTGAAGAAGAACCTACTCTGCCAGGAGCAATGCTTTGGCGAGGATTATGGATGATAAAGTCTATGTTGAAGAGTTTGAAGAACTCTAAAACAGTAATTGTGCCATCTTCGAGTTTCTGCAATCAAACATTGAAGTGAGTTACATGTGAGAAAAAATAAAAACCTGCATTTCCAAAATGTTTAACAATGTAAAAGAAAGCCAAGTACTTTCTGAGCATCAGTGGCGTAGTCCTCTAGCTGGGATTCAAACAGACTGTTTCTGATAGCTAGAAAAAAAAAAGATTCAATAATCAGAAAACAAACATAAATGTTGGATCCTAATTGATTTAAAACCATAAAGACTCACTTGACTCATATGCGGCTTCACATCTGCTGTTGGAGGAATCAATAGTCTGGGTGGTGAGATGACTGGTTCCGATGTTACCGTCTAACTCAGCAGCATCCGACTGATGGTTCTGGAGAACAATAAAACAAGTAGAAGTAAATACATTTGACATTTTCCCAATTTCCTCACTTTGTTCCATTTATTTATGCTATTTTAATACAAGTTCATATTTACCATTAATGAACTTTACACAAGCTTCCTGTTCCTGTGTATTATGAAGTTCTTTACTTCAGTATAGTTATTTGGGTCACCTGGGGTTTTGCCATTTAAGGCATCAGTACTGAAAATGCTGGGTTTTATTTATTCAAAACCAGCAAAGTACAATTATTGCAGAGAAAATATAATTATATCCAAGTCAAAAAGGAAGTGGCTTTGACTTCACATTAATCAGTCATTTTTTAACAGCTTATTTCAATGAAGGGTTGCAGGGAAGATGGAGCCTATCCCAGCATTAACTGGGTGAGAGGCAGGGTACACCCTGAACAGGTCACCAGTCCATCACAAGGCAAATACAGAAGGACAAACAACCATTTACACACACACCCACACACCTAAGGGCAAACTTAAAATAAACAATTAACCTAGAATCCATGTGGGAGAAAGCGGGAGTACCCAGAAAGAACAGACGCCAACACACAACATGCAAACTGTGCACAGAAAAGCCACTGTTTGGACCTCCCCATAGAAGACGCTGGAACCAGCAACCTTCCTGCTGTGAGGTCACAATGCTAACCACTGCTCCACCGTGCAGCCTTTGACTTTACATTAACACATAACAAAAAAATGGCTCCAAAGTGAGTAATAATGAAAAGGTAAAAACTAATCATTTCCTATAATTAACAGCAAGTTAAGACTTTCTACGTTTCACAATATACAGATTCATGCTGCATTCATGCATAAACAGTTCAAAACTGACTTACCAGTTCAATAAAGTCAGCGGACGCTTTCAGTCTCTTCTCGTTCACCTTACTGTCCTCATCTTCTGACAGAGCTCTCTTCTGTCCATGGAGAGGTTTACCAGACTCGACCTCAAAGAGATCTTCCTGCGAAGGCTCCAACATGTTGAAGTGGTGGGAAGGAAACTCCTCCCCAACATTTTTGTCAGGACTTCTGGTTTCCAGTGTTTCTGACATGTCCTCATAGCTTCCCAGCTCTTCATCATAAATATCACTGACGTCGTTGTCGGAGTTTTCCAGCTGAGTGTTTATGTTCACGGTCCTTGTAGGTTCCCCTGCAGACGCCACTTTCTTGGATTTTTCTGGATTGACTCTCTGCGGGAGCTTTGGCTTGAATCCTCCAACTGAGAGTCTTGACATTAGCTGCTTTGTCTTCAAACTGAAGGGAGTGACAGCAGACGCAGCTGAGAGTAGTTCTGACCGCTTGCGACCTTCAGCTTGTGTGTTGTCTTGAGTGTCGAGCCCCTGGTTCCACTCCGGTTCCACTTCTGGTAGAGATGTGGTTTTATCGTTTGAGTTTTTATTTAGGTCCTGGTTTGACTGAGGCAAAGGAGTTGTGCAGTCATCGATGGCCATTGCATCAGGAGCCGTATTTATTATGTGACTCAGTCGTCTGACTTTCGACTGGAGATCGGCTAAGCTCATTCGTCTGGATTTTCGTGGACGTGAAGCTTCCCCATCTTTGTCAACAGTGCATGGTGAGCTTTCCATGTTCTGGGAGATATTAGCTGTAAGTGTTGGTTCGTGTTCTGTCGAGGTCTCCGTTTCATTTGAGTCAAGACAATCTGGAGGGTTTCTGATTTCTGCACCATCAGTGGTGGAGGATCCCAGTGCTTCATTGTTCTGGGAAGTCAACTCTGCTTTCAAGAAATGGTCAGAACTGGGGTCTTTTGTAGGAGAGAGACGCTGAGGGGTGTCACTTGTGTATGTTTGTTCCAAAATGCAGCCTGTTTGAGCTTCAGTCATGTCTACATTTATACTGCTTTCTAAACACTCTGCTTTATTTTCTGCCGTTTCCATGACAGGTAAAAGTGCACTTGCAGCTTCATTTTCAGCATTCGTTTCAGGTTTCTGTGTTTTCACCTGAACCAACACATTTGAATCTGTTTCTTGATGATCAGGAGCAGCTTCTGTTCTTGTTGCGGACATGGAGTTCTCAAAATCTTGATCTCCACCATGTGCCAATAAAAGTCTATTTGAATGGGAAACACCGGTCTCATTGTCTGATGTCTTCACACAAACAGGAAAATTCAAATTTTCATGGCTGACGGGAAAGTTTTGTAGAGGTGAAACCAAGTCTGACATTGCCTTACTGGCAATATTTACAGTGAGACTGCGTGTCATATCCATAGCTGCGTCATTTGTCGCAAACCTCATGGTTCTGTCTTCATATGTAGGAACAAACTCTACATTTGGGTATTGCTTTGTTTCAAACTCAGGGGCGATGTTTACAATGCCGCTTCTCCTCACATCCATGGTTTCATCATTGGCTTGATACCGAGTCTTTTGTTCTCCATTAGTAGGCAAGGGTACCACTTTTTCATGCGACAGCAGCTCAATGTCAGTGGATGCATTTAAGCTGTGACTTTGTGTCACATCAACGGCATCTAACTTTGACGTTATCTTTCTGTTACCAGCTACAAAGTTCACATTTTCCTCTGAGAGTGCATTATAATCAGTGGCGATGTTTACAGTGTGACTTCTTGTCACATCCATGGGTGCGTCATTATCACCAAACCTCACCGTTTTACTC
>JBAMHX010000025.1:18002321-18020700 GCA_037177515.1 Pseudomugil tenellus | reverse complement strand
GTGAAGTCCATGTTTTGGTGTGGCAGCATATTTAAACCAGTGGCGATGTTTACAGTGTGACTTCTTGTCACATCCATGGGTGCGTCATTATCACCAAACCTCACCGTTTTACTCCTGTCGCCAGGTGTGAAGTCCATGTTTTGGTGTGGCAGCATATTTAAACCAGTGGCGATGTTTACAGTGTGACTTCTTGTCACATCCATAAGTGCGTCATTGGCACCAAACCTCACGGTTTTCTCACTGTCGCCAGGTGTGAAGTCCATGTTTTGGTGTGGCAGCATATTTAAACCAGTGGCGATGTTCACAGTGTGACTTCTTGTCACATCCATAAGTGCGTCATCTGCAGCAAACCTCACTGTTTTCTCTTCGTTTGTAGGCATGTCCACCGTTTCATATGACTGCTGTGGTATTAAATGACTGACAATGTTTGAAGTGTGACTTCTGGTCACATCCATATGGGCATCATCAAGAATAAACCTCACCGTTTTCTCTCTGCATTCATCTTCAGCTTTAAATGCCACCTAAAAAATATTCAAGAGGAAAGCAAACTAATTTAATGGAAATGTTTTCTAGTCATTACCTATAAGTAATATGATAAAAAAAAGTCTGGAATATGAAAAAAAAAATCCAGATAACGAATCAGAAAAGGCTAATGTTCATCCTCACCTGATGCTTTTGCATTTTTGCCTTTAAAGAGGTCTGCAGCGATGTTTTCATAACTACACATGAAGACATAAAATTGAGTAAGAAACTGTGAAAACCTAAATATAGCAGCTTTCTGATTAAAAGTCAAACAAATCGTCACAGTAAGTAGTATTTTTGCATAATTTTACATGCCAAAGTGTAGACAAATATCAATAAAAAGACATAATAAAAGCTTTAAATATCAATTAATATAAATTACGGTTATGGGTTTTACTTTAGAGCATTCCTCCTGGAATGAAGTCAGTAAATGAAATGCTTGAGATGTCTGTACCTTTACATGTCCCAGTGGCTGTGCTGCTCTGCTGATGTGAAGTCAACTCTGTTTTATTTAGATGACCACTTTGAGGCTGGATGGCTCCGGTGGGTAAAGGATATGGAAGAGGATATTCTGCAACCAGGATTTCTGGAATGTGGCCGGTGTGAACTTCTGTAATATCCATGCTTACGTCAGCTTCAGGACACATTGTAAGTTCATCAGAAGGTTGTGAAGGATCAACATTATGGTCACTTGTCTTGGATAGAAACGTCAAGGCGTTGCTAAATCTTGCGTCAGAAAGGTGTGTAGATGATGAATCATCTTGAGGTGGACCGCAGTTATCGCTTTGCTTCCTCACAGATTGGACTAAATCAGACATCAAATTGCGACCAATGTTAACAGTGAGGCACTGCGTCATGTCCATTGGTGCATCATCTACAGTGAACCTCACAGTCTTCTCCCCACATGAGGGCGTTTTATTGTAGAACTGCAGTTTTAAATCTGTGGAAATGTTTACAGGGTGACTTTTTGTCTCATCCATGCAGGCATCATCAGCAGAAAACCACACCGTTTTCTCTCTCTGGTCATCTTCAGCTTTTTCCTGTGAAAACCAGCCATTGTGAGTGAGCGCTCTGTAGTAACCTTTCCAGTTTATCATGGTTAAAATATTTAATCCTCTATAAAAAGAACAAATGTCAAGTAATAAATGAATAAAAGGTAGGTAAATCTAAAGTCTCACCTGTTGTCTTTGTAGTTGGGACATTACAGATGGGTTAACTGAGGTTTCCACACCCAGCGGTGAAGCTGGGGAGCATAATGAACAAAATCAGAAATTGGATCAAAGTTCTATTAAAACATTAACACTACAATGTGTCTGTGAGTCTTCATGTAAACTATTTCTATATCTGTATAGCTTCAGGAGTCTCAATCATTAAAGCATAATAATTAAAAAAAAAAAAAACAGCTTGGGATTTAAGTGAGTTAAGACTTTGTGGATGGTTTTGGACAATTTCAGATACTGACGGTGTCCTTGTGCAACATAATCTAATAGCTCTGATGCATCCATATAATCTGCCATTTATAACCTAAAAATCATAAAGGCCTTTTCTGAAATCGTTTATTAGCAACATTACTGTAACAAGTTCTTTGGATGTTTGATTTTTTTTTTTAAAAAGGTTTTATTCTCTTACTTTATTTTATCTCAATATCTTTTCCTTTCAGTGTCTTAGGTTGGGAAGACGCCTCAACACATCACTTTATTTATACACATGCTGCTGTGTTATCATTTGTAAGCACGAGTTGTATGTTGTGCATGTGGGTTTTACGGGCTTTCGATCTGGGGGATTCTTTGGGTAATGTGTGTGTGTTTTTTAGCAGTTAATGTAAAGCAATTGTTTATTAAAACTTTTCTTACAAAAGCTGCTTTATAATCTAAATATTCACTGATGACCTATTTCATTCCAATATTATATTTTAATCACCATTATCCCACATTATGTGTTGTTACAACTTTTACAACCACAATCTGTGGTTCACTTTAATCAAAACCAATAGAAGTGTTTGTGGTTAGACCATCTGAAGTCGCAATCAGTCGCGTCTGTTTCCATCTAACTTTTACTGAGAGGGCACATGTGTTAATAAACTTAAAAGGATCATCAGACCCAGTCAAACCTGTGATGCGTCCTGTTTGAACTTCAGTCAGGTCCATGCTTGTATCATCTGTAGAACCCATAATGTCTCCACCAAAGGATTCTCCACCACTCCTGCTTGTATTAGACGGCCAGTTTTCTTTACAGGCTTGTGGTCTTGGTGTTTTATCCTGTAAAGGGCATCTATTTGCATTGTTGGTTGTTTCAGAGATTGGTGAGGCCACAGGTTTCTTTCTGTGAGCGTCAGGATTTCTGCTGGGATCACTTGGTCTGGAAAGACAGTCATTAAATCCGGGATCTGGATTTGCATTATTGACTGGTGTTTGCACAGGAGCCAATGACGTGCTGGCAATGTTAACTGTGAGACACTGAGTCATATCCAAACACTCATCATCTGCAGTAAAGAGTATTGTTTTCTCTCTGCATTCAGCTTTTGGATCAGAGGTGACCTGAAGAACAAATAATAAAAATTAATTAACTAAAAATCTGGTTAAAACATGTCATGAAGGAGTCATTTATGTCAGGACATTTAAAATGACTGTTTTTCAGCATGTTTATTAGTGTACTTACAAAACATATACATATATAAAGTCATTCATAAACTTACGATAGTTCTTTGATGAGGAGGGTGCAGAAGCGGGTTTATCAAGGATTTCATCTCTAAATGTGGAAAAATAAGAAATAATTAGGGTCCAAAAAGTTCTAAAAGTCATGAGACAATGTTGACACTACTAAAAACTCTTCAGCTGGTAGAAAATACAACATAATGAAGGGTTAATCAAATGCTGTCTGCCCATTAAGAATAAATTGAGACATATACAAATATACATTTCATATTTAGTGATTCCAAACCTTTTGGATGAGCTGATCCCAAAGTTTTTCTGCTCTCTTGCTCTTTAACCTCCATCATTTGGGATGCTGTTTTGTCACTGAGGTCATAAAAGGCTTGAGCTGGAAAGAGAGACTGAAAAGGATCATCATCGCCAACTTCCAGAACATGGCCAGGCTGAGACTCAGTCACGTCCACATCACCATCTGGACTAAATGCATTTCTCTGAAACGATTCTCCAGCCTTCCTACTGGCATTACTGGACTTTGGAACCTGATTTTCTTTGTCCACATCAGCTCTTTGGTACATGGAGCTGCTGGTGTCTGCAGAGGAAGCTTGCATGTTGATGCTGGAGCCTCTTGGTTTGGAAAGGCTTGCAAGGAAGTTTTCAAATCCAGGATCCAAACAAGGTAATATTGAAGATAAGTTTCTCTTCTCTTCACTTGGATCTGCGCCTCTTCCTGTTACCAGTGGTACTGACCCGCTCTTCATATTTGCATTAGGACTCAGGAACACATCTGTGGATGGATAATCCACAGTCCCTTTAATGTCGTCAGGTAATTCGGCATCACTGGCGATGTTAATGGTGTGACTATGGGTCATGTCCATAACGGCATCCTCTGTGGAAAACATCACCGTTCTCTCCCCAAAGTCATCCCCAGTGATAAAGTTGACCTAATGAAGTGGAATAACATTATATTAATGCATGGTCACTATATATAAAATACACTTTAGATTAACTCTAAAAGTGAATTTAGATAGTAAGTAATATAATTTGTGATAGTGAAAACAAAGTGACCTTATACTCACCACATCCCTTTGTTGGGAGGCATGTAGAGGAGCATTTAGTAGGTTTTCTATACCTAAATAAAGAGAGCTAAATTTAGCAGCAGTGACTTTACAATATATCAAACCAAGTTTACTCATTTGGAAAAGTACAAACTGACCAATAAAAAAAAGACATCTTACCCAAGATTTGCTGATTCACACATCCAGTGGCAGACACCTGGATCCTTTGTAAGAAAAGAAACAATTATATTTAGACAAACACATTTGTATGGCTTGGAACTAAAAACCTAAAAAAAAAAAAAAAAAAAAAAACATGAAATTTCCCTTAAATAACTCAACTTTTGGAACATGCTTTCTTACCTATTTTGTGTTGCAGCAGCAGCTGCAAAACAACAAAGATGGAAAATTATAAAGATGCTTCAGATCTAAGGGGAAAAAATTAGCATCTGTGCTTTTTAACTATCCAACGTACTTGCTGTCATTAGTTCTTGTAGAGGACTTCGAGCAGGAGTGGTATTCTTGTTATCCCTGATAAAGCCAAAGAAGAGGATGGGGTATATAAAAAACAAAAAATGAATGTGTGCTGATTAAGATGAAATGACAGCATCCCAATAGTAAGTTTTTCCTTTATGACTCACTTGGCAATCAGAATAACATCAGTGGCAGTAGCAAAACTGACTCTTCTTGAATTCCTCTTTTCCACTGCTCTGGCACTTTCCATCTTTAACACAATTGAGAAGATTATAGAATAAATAGAGAGTTACCACTTCTTAAAACTACAGTTCAGTTAGCAGTATTGTCCCTGAAAAAAAAAAAACTTTATCATTACCTCATTTTCCTGCTGTTCTGGTTCAGGACATACGGTTGATTTCCGCGGAACTTTTAAAATCTGAAAATAAAACGTTCAATTGCAAGTTTCAGTTCACAGCTGTCTGAAACTTCATTTTGTGCTATAAATTATTTGCAACACTGACCGAAGAAATGCGCCGCTTGGAAAATCCACTGCCTTCACTGTAACATGAAATACAACAGTATTCAGCAGATTTTTTCTACATGGTAATGCATAAGCAACATGAAAGTAGACAAAACTAAACAAAAGCACATATTAATGTGCAAACATCCTTGAAAAGATAGCAGGAAAAAAAAATAGAGTCCCTGATTTTGCACTTAGGTGAAGGAAATAACATACTATTTCAACTCACATATTCTTGGCAGGATCCTGGCGGTCCATGTTCGGCTATGGCAGCACAAAAACAAAGATCAGCGTTAATCTTAATGTAAAAATTGAAGGTAATAACATATCACACATTGATCAAACCTTTCTGGCATAGTGTGTGGGTAACTTTAAAATAATTATATCTACTTATTAATCATTATCTATTGATTATTTTCTTTAAAAACTACAATAAATAGCAGCAGCCATCCAGCTCTTCGGTTTGTATTAGAGCAGATGCTAACAGAGGGACATGACTAGATGCTACAGGCCTTTTTGTAATGTTTTTATGCAAACCCTATCTACCGATACATAAATTTTCACAATAACATAACATATCAGTGTTTAATTTCTCAAAGTACAGTACTTAATTAATCTAAAAACATATCCAATAAACCGAGTAACGTTAGCGAGTTAGCTTGCTAATATAATGAACCAGACAACTAACCAGACATAACTAAGCATCATAAAAAACATGTCACCACATACCTTTTTAGGAACTATGGGCTTTAATCCCACCTTTTACACTAGATACATTTGTGTTGTTACTTGTCAACAAAACGGAAAACAGCTCTTATTAAGATATTTGTTTAGCAGTGGATCAATGCGCGAGATTACAACCTGAACTTAATTTCGACGGCTGCAAAAGCTAACGTCTTAAGTTTTGAATTTAGCCGCCCCCACGCATGCGCAGTGGATTTCTGCACATTTGGCTGACAAACTTTCCTCTGTTCTTTGCTTATTTTAAGCATTCAAGTGTAGTTTAATCAAAACCACATCCTTAGTAACATTGATATAGCATTTATGTTAAACGGATATAGAAATAGAAAATTTACAACCGAAATTTGACCGGAAATGGTCCATAACCCGGAAGTCATTTTGAGGGCGGGACGTTTTTAAAATTCGTACAGACCAGTTTTTGACTGTTTTTTGTACGCGTTGTAAATTGAAACAAAGGTAGGTGCGAAATATAATATTTTCTTTTCAATAAACCTTTTTGGGGGACTTTGATCAGACCACGAAACAATCAATATATGTATAAAGTTAGCCTTAAAGAGAATATCGAGTTTTTTGTATTGAAGAAACAAACACACGGTGATTTAGTCCTCCTGTTATTATTGTAAATAATAGGTCAGACAATGATATATTTGTTGTAGGTTTTTAGAGAAATCGTTGAGCAGGGGACTCTACAATGACATTTCCAGTGCAATATATTATAACGCACTAATTTGTGTCTTATATGGATAAATATACAGTGACAATATTTTTTTAACATCTCATTTGATGCTATTTGAATGTTTAAATATAATTTAATATAATGCAACAAACCTCAACAGAAGTTGTCCTTTGCGTTTAAATTTGATTGTCATATAGTTAAACTTTTTTTCCTATTTATATTTCTTCAAAAAAATAATACCAATAGATGCCATGTTCCCATTTTGTGCCTTGGGGAATTCACTTTTTTAAATGTACGTGGAACAATAAACTCATTTACTTTAAAGACTAAAATTTGTTTTAGCACATTTCTGATCCTGATAAAAACTTAAAGTTCTTTTAAAGAATAGGTTGTGTCTGTTTCTTGCAGAATGACTCATATTGGAAGTTTATATTATATACTTATTACAACTAAAAATGTCTCCTTTGTTGATGGATTTCAACTTTTGACTAAATTTTTTAAGTCTTTCCTATATGTGTGCCTAAACGTGTCTGTGTTAACGTTGGCAGGGTGTTACTCACCGTGGAAAAAGAAATGTTTTCAAAAATTCCAAGAGGTGAGGTTATTTGTTTTCTCTTACGCTTTCTTCATCTTGAAATATGTGTTAAAAGTTAAACAAAGCTGATGTTTTACAGGCACCAATTTACCAGCAGAACCTAAGAAAAATGACCACAAACTTGAATCCAAAGAAATGGCAACTGTGTCCACAGCAGCAAATGCTGTCCATAAATCCGACTACAACCTGAGGGGCCAAAAAGAAAATGTGCCAGGGTAAGAAACGGATGATATTCCCCTCTTGTAGAAAGGATGGGGCGAATGTGTGCATCTGATACCCACTGGTTCTGCCTTTTTGCCTTAAAGCTGTTAAATTTTTCTTTTGTCTTTAAGGAAAAATGTTGCTCCTAAAGGTCTAAAGGGGTAAGTTATACATGACATTACATAACCTGAACAATCAACAGGATTAGCCCTACTTTTGTCTTTTGATTTGTTTGTTTTCTGTAGGGCGTCCTCCAGGTACGGCCATCAGATAGAGCTGAAGGAACAAAATCGACATTTAATGGCTGTTAATGAGGAGCTGCAGAAAAACCTGTCGGAAACACAGGTAAAGAACAGAACAACTATACATTAATTTTTTATTTCTTCCACATTTTCTAACATAATTTTACATTGTAGCAAAAAGTTGCTGAACTGGAGCTTCAATTCGATGAACTTAAAAAGGAAAATGGAGAGATCCAGAAAAATCTGCTGGACTGTCATGTTCTCTTAGTTTCTGCCAAAATAGATCCAGGTACTGGTAAATACAAATAAGATGTGTTCAAACATCCCTGGTGATGTCATGTCACTTTGATGGAACTGAACACTAAACCTTTTTTTTTATATACATATATAGTTTTAGGAGAAAGAGTTGGAGATGCTGCAGAGCAGAAAGAAGACCAGAGGAAAGAAATTATGGTATAATTATTTTATTTCCCTTCACTTGACTCTAAATATACAGTCATACTTAATTTGTAATAAGCTTTAAACCAAACTCTCACGTGGCTCTACATATTTTAATGTCACAAAACAAAAAAATAATTCATAATGCTTTTCAATTCTAGACATTTACATCTTTTTTTCAGTCACAGAGTTGCTTCCAAGACTGCTGTACTTTTTTATTTCAGAGTATTTCTACAGACCTTCTAAGGGAATTAAAAGCTTTTGGTGATACTGCATCGGAGCAGCGTGCTCGGCTAGAGGTGAGTCAAACTCCACTCCCAGGTTTTGAGGCTCTCCTGCTTTCAAGCAGTTAAATGATTCTTTTAATGTGCTATATTAAAATGTAGGAAATCCAGACAACAATGGCGGACTTCAGAGAAGCGCGAGAAGGCATGAAGCGAGAAAAGGAGAGTTTTACACGACAAGCGGCTGATCTGGAGAAAGCTCTGACAGAAGCAGAGGCATTGCTGCTGTAAAAAACAAATAGAAACTTTATATTTATGTGTGTGGTTGGATTTAATGTGTGATGTGACCAAATCGTAATAAATATCATTTCCACGGTTCAGAATCTGTTTGTATTTTAAACCGTTTAACCGTTTAAAACATGCATAGTAAGCTTTTGGCTTGAACATCTGTATGAGGATTTTTTGTATACAGGTTGGACATTTAAGAGAATTTGAACATCTTAAGCATTAAAAACCTTTTTAAAGATATGTTTCCCCTAAATGAAGCATGTATGAAATGAAATCTTCACCTGTTGCTTAATGTATAAGCTGTAGTCTTAAGAAATAAAATGGCCTAAAAAACATTTTTGTATCTATCGATGCAGTAATTGAAAAGCATTCATACTATTTTAATACAAAATAACTTATAATGCTTACTATTTTAACACAAAATAACTTATAATGCTTACTATTTTAACACAAAATTAACAATAATTTCTATATTTACACTTCCATGTCCTTCAGTTCCAAATGGCTGCTCTTTATGCACCTATATACATATATATGTTGAATTTCCCTGAAAAGGGATAAAGTATTTTTCATGTCTTTTTAGATGGAGCATTGCTGTAGGGGTTCTCAAGAGTATCCAGAAACGTATGAATGGTGTTCGTACTGCTGCTGCTCTGCACGCTCTTCTGGTTGCTCCCACTAGCATCTGTCTCTCCCGAGGTGCTGGTGTGGTAGTAGTAGATGAACAAAAAGAGACCTGATAGATGCAAAGAGGTGATCAATGATAAGGAAATAAATATATTTAATTAATCAGTTAAATGCATTAGATCATATGCACAATGTGACTTAAACACCATTCTGTTCATACGCTGCTGCTGAAGCTGCAGCTTTTTATTGAGCTTTTCATATGTTTTCTGCAGTTCATTTGAACTTTTTTTTATGTGC
The DNA here is from genome assembly GCA_037177515.1 of Pseudomugil tenellus. Classification (NCBI taxonomy): domain Eukaryota; kingdom Metazoa; phylum Chordata; class Actinopteri; order Atheriniformes; family Pseudomugilidae; genus Pseudomugil; species Pseudomugil tenellus. Next base: position 18,011,170 of record JBAMHX010000025.1, on the reverse strand, counting down.
TGTTTTTAAACTTTATATCTATTTCAGTATCGGTTGCATCTTTGTGAGCCCGTCTTGACTTTTCCAATGAAACTGGATGATATTTACGGCTTCATCACTACTTATGCAGTCAAATGTTTTACACTTGTCCAGTCTTATGAATCAGTACATGTGACCACACTTTTTAATACTACAGTATATTTTAGCTGATGTTAAATGTGGTGATACAATTATAAAGTTAGGAAATATGAATAAAATAGTCTGTAGAAGTCACTTTACTTGTGCAAGCAAACAAATCACAACTCTACTCATTTTATTTGGTTAAAATAATGATATAGTATATTTACTGAGAGTCCAAAGTATGAAGTTTAAATGATGCACTTGAGAATAATTGTTCAGATTATTTAGATCTGTAATAGATTACAATACCTTGGAAGGAATTGAGGGCTGTGAAAATATAGATGCCAGGCAAACGGAGGGGACCATAGGCAAAGAAGGCAAAACCCCATGTGATACCCAGCACAGAACAAAGCCCCAGGATAACTATGATATTTTTACTATTTTGGCTCCCTTGTGTGCTACTCATTTTGGCTCTTTTGAGGCAAAATAGCCAGGTCATGATGTAAACAGCCGTAGAGAAGGTGAGGATGAAGACCACCACGTAGTAGCCTATGTTGACGATGTAATGGATGTCATTGTCGGTTATCCAGCACCTTGGAGAAGAAGAAAGAATCCATCTTTTCTGAATTTTTAAAGAAAATATGATGATATGGCATGCAACATTTCTCTTTCTTACATAGCCACGCTGTCTTTAGGGTTATCTGTAGAAATGGTCTGTTCACCGTATTTTCCTAAGATGATCAGAACAACTGCAACTATACTCGGTAGAACTGCAGAAGTAAATGAAGGCAAATACTGAAAGGTATTGCAAACACTGTAATGTCAAGCAGCAAAAAGTTTGACTTGATCTATTTTTAAGCGTGAAAGAATGGCAGCATTTACTCACACCAGGTGAGAACTGAGACTTTGAGTATGTAGTGTTGGATTTCGATTCTGCCTTTCTTGTAGATCTGCAACCAGAGGTGAAAGGCTTGCACTGCAAACCAGCTGAAAGTGGCCAGCATGGAGTAATGCATGACAGCCCCCATGATTAAACAGCCCACCGAGTTCTTCAGGCCTGCTACATAGCTGTTTATCAGGAAGGTGAAGTTCAGCAGGAACATGGACAGGCCCAGCTGCAGGAGGATCCTTGTGGCTTTACTACCCTTAGCCTTCCTGTTAGGATGGTGATGAAAAAATAAAGAAACATATAAACATAAAGTTGCATTTGTTTTAAAAGTACATTTATCATTCATTCTTATAAATGAGAAAAGTACTATTTATATCTTGATTTCTGACATGAAGTACTTGTGATGGGAAATAGATTACCAAAAACTTATTATTATTATTGAATTATTATTGAACAAATTTAAGGTTTAAAATGTCTTCCTGGAAATATTGCGATTCAATGTGATTACTCTAATGGGGACAGATTCTGAGTCTATAACATACGCTTGAGGCTGATTTATTCAATTAAGATTATTTGTAGTTCTATATGTGTACAAAACATGTAAAACGTAATATCTAAAACTGCAATTTTGGAGAGATGTTTTATTTTTGTTTCATGAAATAAGAAAGTAACTGATTGATCCAGTTTTTGGTTTAAAATAATTTGCAAAAAAATTAAACTTGAATTCCATGTAAAAATTATTTCCAATCCTGCTGAAATTGTATAAATAATATAAACAACCAGCAATCATTAAGGCCGAAAGTATATATGTAAATTAACTAAAATGTGTTTTAAAGAAAATGTACTTAATGTTTGACATAATTTTTCACTGATTTTGCATATTTCATTAAAGAAAAGAAATTAGGATGCAAAAAGTCACTGAGTTAATAGGTGATGGTGACTTGGCAGTAGCAGTACTTATGTCTCCGACCTTAAAAGTGATGATTGATGGCATGCTGACATTAGTTATGCACATTCTCGACCCTGTTGCTACCTAAAAGCGGAGCTGAGAAACCTCACATTTCCTAGTAAATGGATATTTGAAGAAGAGTTTTCACAAGAATACATTATCAGAGGAAAAAGAGAGAAAGTATTTATTGTTTTGACTTTTCTGCCTGAAGAGATCAGAGAAGACGAATGATGAGAGACGGATATAGAGTTAGCGTTCATTAGTAAGTATGAAGTATACAATAAACCATATTTCAGTGATGCTACTTCACACAAATCTCATTTCTATTTTAAAACTAAAGTCATTTAAGAAGAGTTTATTTTCAAATACAGTTAAGAACACTATTTTTTCTGTTTCCGAGAAAAGGTGACTAATTCACTTTTACCTGTAATGTTTACCAAACAAGCAGATGAAAGAACAGATGGTTGTTTAGAGGTTTCCTGGATACATAACAGTTTTTTCCACAGTCAAGCAACAAGGCTGCTATTGAACCATGCCATTTTCCTACTCTTAATATGTGTTGTTTTAACGTAACCTGTTTGAGCTTATTTACATGATTTTATCATACAGTAAACTTCCTAAAATAGCAAGGGTGCTTTCCGGATGCATTTTTGACGGCCTACGTGCAGTTTTATGGAACCAGTTTAGACATTTTGTTCTTTTTCGTAGGGAATGAGCCACTTTTGTGTCACCGATTGTTGTCATTTAGAAGATTTATTTATCACTTTGTTAATTTAATGGAACATAACACATGCTTCTTTCAGTTACCTTTCAGTTACCTCTGCATAACCGTTTTACCTTATTGTTCATAAATAATAACATGTTTACATTTATAATATAATTCTCTGTACATTTATATGTCATAGAAGTGCATTATAGCTAGTCTCATATATATGTTTGTGTGTGTGTGTGTGTGTGTGTGTATGCCTAAGTTATTGCTACCTTATAAGGAAGTGCATGAAGAACATGATGGCAAGGAAGAACATGGACAAGCCACAGCCAGCTTGCGTGATGATGGTAAGTGTGTTCAAGTCGGAACTTGAGATTGTTTCATTAAGTGGGGTCTGAAAAAAAAGAAAAGTATGAAAATTTATACTTTCAAGCACTTTGTACCAATAATTGTTAGGTATTTCCTAACAAATAAAGTGGAGGTGGATACTATAAAGTAGTATTTACCAGTAAGACAGCAAAGAATGTCAAATGTGTACACTGGCATGTAATGTTGGATCCTTTGTGTATAGTTTTACAGCCTTCATCTGTCCAGTTTGGTTTATCTCCTGTAAGACAAGTATAAAGCATCTCAGCAGTGCAAAAAAAATTACAGCAACAACACAGTTCACTTAAGCATCACAGAGAATGTGTTCATGCACTGTACATTTCTATCTGGTGTGGAGATTCAGATCCGCCATGTTGTTTTTAAAGTTACAGAAACACAAAGCTCAGCAATTTAGAAAACATAAAGAAAGATGCTTTACAAAGGAAGATGAATGAGTTATATGGGTGTGATAAGTTAAAAAGTGAAGTTTTCAGCCATGTGCATATATGAAAACATGGAAATGTTATTCTGGAACCACAACATTTACAGAACACTTCAGCAGTGTTGTGGTACTATGGTTACTGATGCTGGCCTTGCCTGAACTGTGTGAACTTGTTTTAACAGTGTTTCTTTAAAAACTGCTTTCTTTTCTTCAATATCTGCTTGTATTTACGCCACCAAAGTTGGACAGAAATTAGTATCTACGGAAGCGTAGAGCTGTCACCCAGATTTAAAAAAAAAATGTGAACCAAGTTATCAAGTTATAACAAGATTTTTTGTTGTAAAAATGAAAAATATATTAGGCCTACATAATAATATAATAGGTTTTGTAGAGAAAACATGTAATATTAACTGTATTTGTTAATATTACAAATATTGCTGCATTATGTTGCTGCAGGAGATCAGAGATGTCTAAATGGGATTAAGTTAGAATTTGTAGGAGAAACTGGGACGGGGATGCTTGCAGTGACAGTGAACTTTGGTAAAATTAGTGAGATATTCATAGATTTTCCCAAATCAATAACTTATTAACAGAACATTGCTTCTATAAATTATACTTCATAGCAATCAGAGGAAAGTAGATCTGCAATCACATTTTCTTCAAAATGTTATATGTAAAACCTTCTGGTGAGGGACAACGCAGAGACTGTCAGAGAAATATTTAATAGCTTCTTCATCCCATTATTTTTTAAGTTTTATGGTTTTACAATAAAACGTATCACATAAAAATGGGATGAGGTCCCAATTTTTTATTTAAATAGGGTGAAAGCTCTACGCCTCCATAAGTGGAATTAATAGATTAATAGATTTTCCACCATGACCTTCAGGAAATAAAGTGATTCACTTGTTCTTGTGTATTTGAAGGTCAGGAGCTTTGTGAGATATTGTAATGTTAATAAGCAATTCAATTTATTTTACTACTAATTTACAATTAAAAATGTAATAAGCCATTTGTTTTATTAGGTCAAATTATGTTTAATAACATTTATATCTATAAACATGGTGCTTTATTGCAAAATTTTGTTAAACTTGACTGAACACAATTGTAAACAACCCAGGCGTTTAATAATGTTTAATAAATTTAAAAAAGAATGTAAGTATCCTGGCTCTGACTAACTTGCTCTATTATTAGAAAATACATCAAAAGAAAAGAAGATTCTTTAAAAAAAAATGCTTAAGTTGTGCATATTAGTTTCTGACGCTCAAGGCCTCTGTAGCTTTTAAAAGGTTGCTGACAGGAAACATTGTAAATATATTTGGCTGCAAGCTTTTCCCAGCTGCTAATTCCTGCACATCCCTGTTTATTTTAGATTTCTATTTCTCAAACAAAGCACACAGATCAGGAAAATGTCCGTCCAAATCTTTCTCTTTTTTGTCTAGGGCCAAAGTTATCTGTAAAATATGGCACATTTCACTACTTTTGTCTCTGTTTGTGCCATTAAAGCAAATAAATAAATAATTAGAAATGACTAAAACCAAAATATTGGGTCAGATTAAACCCCCAACTGTCTGCAGTTAAAGGTGGTAAAATCTTGTAAAAGGTACAGTTTGAGTAACACTATCATGACATTTTTTTTTTACATAAAGAGTCAGGGTAAGGTGGAGTTTAGGCATCCCCTGTATTAGTGGAATGGATTGTACAAGATTGTTACACAAGTGATTAAGTAATAAATATACCTGCACCATTCCATGACCGGCATTGTGGAATCCCAATCTGTAAATGAAACAATGACGGACTAAATATGTGCTCTCAATCGGGTGTGTTTAAAAACAATTGGAAACAGATATAAATTGTGTTTTCGTAGGACTCACAAATTTAAAATTGTTGAAATGGATGTTTATTGAGTCTGTGAGATTCTTAATGGATGCTCCCATCTCAACTGCTACAATCTCGTCACCTAAGATAGTGCTGTTGAATTCGTCCTGTTGAGAAAGCAACACAAATCCATAAACCACTAAAAAGGAATCTATGACAGAAGATTAAATTGATAGCTTAATTTTTCCCCTCTACCTTAGTTAAGTTCAAGAATCGGAAGACGCCTGCAAATGCTTCAGTTCTGTTCTGTCCCATAGCCTTATCAAAAGCTTCTTTGGACACTGTGACACCTCTTGAAAATCCATCCAGCTTTTGTCTCTCTTCTATAATCTGTAGGAAAGAAAATAACAATGCTTCTTTATTTATTCATTAATTAACTGTATAATAAAGTTTATTATTATTATTGATAATAATAATAATAATAATAAATCCTATTATTATAGGATTTAGGAAAATATATGTATTGGTGATGGAGAGGACATAGAACAGGAGTTAGAGTGTACATTAAATATAAACCAGAAACATTTGCAGTGAAAGAAAAAGAAGCACAAGTCAATGGCAGTAATAATGGTAGATGTCTATACTTTGAGAATGCTCAGTGTCGCATAAATCACAACAGAATAATTTTAATCAAACAGATAAAAGTTTGAACTCTAATCTAAAAGTGAGCGAGTGTCTACTTCTGTAACCCAGACTAAGACCTGGTTGTGTAAAGGAGGGTCCTGATAATACAAGGCTCTGTCTTTGGTTTACTTATGGAAATGGTAAGTTTACAGTTTGAGACCAAAATTGTTGGGTCAATTTCTTTCAGAAAAATTCTATTTAATGAAGAAGAAAATTACAAAAAGTTCAAATTTAAGACATATGATCACTCTTGTTGGAATGTGGCGCCTTGGGAGACAGAGCGGGAGCGGGAATTGTATTGAAAATTTGCGGAGGTGCAGGGCTGGACTGGCGGAGACGAGCAGGGCTGGACTGGCGGAGACACAGGAGGAGCATAGCAGAGCCGGGTGAGGATGCAGACGTTTCCTAGAGTCATTCCACAGCTCTGTCATGCCCTCCTGGTTCAGGATAGTCTCTGAGCATCTCTAGGAATTTTTCCACTGCTGTCAGCTTTAGAAAAAGCGGGTAGTCACCAGCCATACAGTCAATATATGTCTTTGTTGTCATTGTGTATGTACCGAAACAATGTAAAAGAATCATCCATCTCTAGTGTGAAGAACTGTGGAGTTGGAGCCGAGGTAGGGTTGGTTTGGGTTGGACATTCTGTAACGATGGAGAGCCGCAGCCAAAGGGAAGGTTAACAGGATTTATTAGGAGAATAAGGAGGGATGAACAAAAACCTGTAGAAAGGTGGAGGAGTCCAGGAGGGATGCAAGAACGAGGTGCAGGAAGGCAGGCTGTGGGGAATCCAGAAAACAGAGGGAAGCACAGGGAAGGCAGGACTAGCAGGAACAAGCATGGGTGTTGAAACATTCATACATTCAATGTCCGACAAAGGAAAGACTGGTGAGCTGAGTGCTTTATGGCTGTGAATGAATCAGGAACAGGTGCAGGTGATCGGGGATAACGAGTCTGGTGGCAGGTGATGGTGATTGGGCTGGTAGAGTCCGGAGCAGGGCATGACATCTGGCTTCCTCCCACAGTCCAAAGACCAAAGGGGTAGGCTGGTTGGGGACCCTAATCTCCTGATCCCCCTGGTTGGGGACTCTAATCTCACAAGGATCCTGGGGACACTCTCTATGTGTGTGCATGGTTGTTCGTCTTTGTGTGTTGGCCCTGTGATAGCCTGGCGAGCTGTCCAGGGTGTACCCCGCCTCTGTCAGCTGGGATTTGCTCCATGAAATCAATGAAATTGCCAAAACAGCAAGAGGCTTCCTCGTTACACTAGTGGAGACCTTCCTGGTTACATACATACATACATACATACATACACACACACAGACACACACACACACACACAGACAGACAGACAGACAGTCAGACAGCTGAGCTCAGCAGACAGAGAAGAGAGCAATGTGCTGATTTTCACGGTTTGACCCTCCTGAACTCCTCACTGTTGTGAGAAAACCGTAATACTTATCCAGTTCATTCTTTCACCAACACCGTCCTGGCGCTTCTAGGTACACAGGGATGTAATTTATTTAATTTCTTTAATGTAATTTATTTTTCAATACTGTAAAAAGAATTTAAACGGCGGCAATATAAAAACGTGAGGTTTTCATGCCCGAAAAACTTTTGAATGGTGTTCTCAAAACACCAAAACAACTCAAAAACCATAACTCCTAGGCACTTCAAACCTATGATATGTTGTAGCCAACAAAAATACCCACATTTTAAACTATAGTTTATGTATTTACCACAAAGATTCTGGGTTTGAAAGCCAGGAATTTGAGAAATATTTGATTAATTTTTTTAGGCAAAGTTAGAGTGGAGCTAGAGTGGGAGATCAGAAGTGAGAATCTGAAGATTTTCATGATTTTAAAACTGCCATCATTTGAAATTGGTAAAAGATATAAACATGAAAAGTAATTCCAGAACAGCTGAATCTTTTGTGACTTGTTTAAAGTTTGAATGTTTTTACTAGTTGAAAGTATGCTGAAGTTGGAAGAAGGTGGAAGAAGTTTAAGCTTTTGCGTCAGTTGGAAGATTCAGTCATTCATTTCAATCGCAAAAAATGTTTTAAACTTAAATATTTTAAAAAGTATAAAAGTTATAAAATACAAAAGTCATAGCAAGTTATTCCTGAACGAGCTGAACGTTTTGATACCAAAATTGTTGAAATCGGTTGAAAGTAGCTGCAGTTGTCGACGGTCAAAAAACCGCGGAATAATCATAAAAACAGGAAAACAATAGTGTGAATGCTTGAAACCATTCACACAATTACACCACAGGAAGATGGATATGCTACTCAGAGACATGTGTAGTACTACAGTCATGATGTATAATTATGTATTTGTGAGCTCTGACATCCCATGACTCACATACACTAAGAACAAGCCTGAAAGGTTGCATTTCCAAACATTATCAAGTCATAAGCCAGATGTATGTCTTTAAATCCAAACATTCCCTAGATTCGTGAGTCAGGTTTGCCAGTTACTGAGAAAATCCTCACATTCAAAAGATATTCAATATGATGTCACATACATATTTCATTCTGACAAATGAAAGCAATAAACTCACTTTTATGTTGTCAGTTGTAGATGCATAGGCAAAGGACACTTCTTCCACCTTCTCAGGCTCTGTTTCTTTCACGATGATTCCTTCAATTCCGCTTCCCAAAGATAATGAAGCAGATGTCCCATTCATTTGTGAAATGATGTCACCTAACTTGTTCATCACCTTACTGTTGACAGAATGGAAGATATTCTATCACATTATTGTAAGACAAATATGACGCAACATATCTGCCTACATATATATATATATATATATATATATATATATATATATATATACACACACACACACACACACACACACACCACTGGTCAAAAGTTTTGGAACACCCCAATTTTTA
>JBAMHX010000025.1:17971943-17988401 GCA_037177515.1 Pseudomugil tenellus | reverse complement strand
GAAAGAAGAAAAGGAGAGTGGAAAAGACAAAAAAAAAAGAAGAGAGATTTGTTTAGAGACCCAGGTTTTGTCCCACCTTTGGGGGGGGGCGGGGAAGGGGCAAAAACCCTCACAGAGCCCCCCCCCCCCCCCCCCCCCGAAAAAAATCCCCCCCCCAAAAGTTGCCTACATAATTATATATATTAAATATTATTATATATATATATTAGTCAGGGCTGTGCAGCTGACTAATATATATAATAATATATAATGTATATAATTATGTAGGCAACTACAAACAGATAACATACTGAAACGAGATGTGAAACAAGCATGCATAAAGGTTGGACATCATGCACCAATGGGGACGTTTCACTTCTGGTTTGGTTGGACTTGTAGGTTTTCCTCCATAGCGGGCGGGGTGGCGACTCCGTACGACTAGTTCTCTGTTCAACACGGCGACAAAACCAACGCAGAGTTTTAACACTGAAAATGAAAAGACGAGCGAAGTGAACGCTTTAAAGTTTTTGGGGACTGAAATCATTTTCAAGTCGGCCTTGGAGGAGTTGTCACCTGTTAAAGTCTCCTTCCACTCCAGTTGATGTCAAGTTTTCTTAAGAGGAAGAACACAGTGTCTGGTTTGCTGGAGTAATGTTTATACTTGACGTTTAGCTAAATGAGTTCCTCTTATTCTGTTTATTAGTCTTTTTGCTGGGTTGGGGGTCGGGGGGTAAATCTGGAAAAGGTTAAATCTGGAAAGCATGGAATACCTGCAGGCTGCTGGTTCTTGTGGACTGGATTTGCAGATCCCTGTTCTACACAAACACCACAGAGGTTTTAAACAACTGCTTATTGGTGGATATATTTACTTGTACAAACTAATTACATTTATAAAGTGTAAATGTAGTCAAACCATCTAACGAAGCTAGAAAAACAGATAAAACTGCTGGTTTAGCTCAAAGCTGTTTTTTTCTACATAAAAATAAAGTATAAATGTTTTTTGCAGCAGTGATTAACAGTGAAGGACCATAAATCCATCCATTACCTGTACCGCTTATTCCAGTGAAGGGTTGTGGGAAGCTGGAGCCTATCCCAGCAGTCATTGTGGGTACCCCCTGGACTGGTCACCAGTCCATCCCAGTAAAGCAGGACCATGCTCGCTAAATAACTAGATTAAAAAGAAGTTTATTGGTTGCTACACACATTTAGCTTTACTTTTTAATATTTGAGGGCATTTTTAGTTGAAATTAGTTAATTGTTTCTTAAAATCTCACCTGTTATACTAATTTTTTTTTTCCCAAAATCCTGTTCTCTCCTGGTCCCCACAAAACTACACCCATCTCTGCAGATCTGTGTGTTGGAGGAAACCTGTCATGGTTGAAGGCAATCTATCATTAAAAAGTGTGTACGATGTGAGACGCTTTAAAGCAGCACACGTGTGAATATTTCTTTTTATTCAAGATTGTTTTTTGGTAAAAAATAAAAGCAAATTTGGCATACAGATACATTCACTTGTCTCTGATAAATGTGCTTGCTCGACTCAAATGTCAGTTCAACACTTTATCAACACTTCTCTCAGCAGGTATACTGTCCTGGAACAGATGTCTTTTATTCAGAGCCATTTTCATAAAAATAGGAGAGAACTTAAAATGATTTTTATTAAAAAAATAAAACACCCTAAGGCCCCCAAAACAAATTCTTTCCTAGACTGTGTTAGAAATAATAGAAAAAGAAAGAAAAGCAGCTCAACTAGCATGCATTAAAACATTTGTCAATAAGCCTCAAGCACTTTATAGGAAGAGAAGGGTTTGACAAAGTGATAGTCCAGGTTGCCGCAGTGAGGGCACTGCTGGACGTTGCTGTACTCGGAGAAATACTGCATCCCAACTCGAACGTCCACCACCGGCTTACCGCAGTGCTTACAGTTGAGTCGAGCCTGAGGACACACGAGAGACACGTGTCAGCGAAGTTAAAGGTTTGACCACATCTCATCCAGCACCGTTTACACTCAGATCAAGTACTCAAAGTGCCGTTTTTACTTTTGCTGCTCTAAAATGTAGAGAAAGAACATTTTACTTCTTTTATTTGTATTTACTTGACAATTTCTTTTCAAGGAAACTGCAAAGTATCCAATGAAATAATTATAAATGGCCTCATGTTTCTCCTCTAAGAGATTTTTTATTGACTTTTCGGTTCTCAAAGGAAAGTTTGCATCCTGAAGCAGTTTTTACAGGTCAGTATGATAATAGTAGCTTTTTTCTTTTTTTCTTTTTTTTTTTTAGCAAAAACCAGCATTTCCAATTACTTGCTAACGTGTTCATCCTAGAATGACCAACACAACTGTTCTGGTTGACCTTTAACCTCTCCTTGTTGAGGAACAGGAAGCCATCCCACAGTAAAAAGCATGAGGGGGAGATGCCAAACTGACAGTTCACGCTGACTGACTGAAGTTAAAATGTGTGTTTTCTCCCTTTTACTGCAGGACAATACAACAATCTAACGCGGCAAGATACTCCGAACAAAAACAAACCCTAACAGAAGGATGTTGCAGGGAATTTTTATGGAGGGGGGGGATGCACTCACACATTTAGCTGTGTTAATTCCACAGAAGCAAGTTATGCCTCATAAAGGTATCTCTCTGACATCTAATAGACAAATATCATCTCCGTCGGTATGAATAAGCTTAAAGATAAGAAATTAACACTATTTACGGCAACAACAATTAATTTCTACTGGTTAGATCTGTTATATTTTCTTATTATGGGTTCAATATTTCTCCATGTCTTATTAAAGATCCCATATTTTGCTATATTTGCAGTTTTACAGTCTATCATATGCACATCTATAATAATATGCATTTTGCAACATGCACCATACTATAGTTTTGCTATACCATTAATTTCTTGCTGTTAGGTCTCTACTCGGAACTGTGAATGGCTTACTAGGGCACTATGGCTTACACTGAGCAGCCAGAGAGGCGGCGTCTGCAGTCGGCGTCCAGGGGGCGTGTCTGTTAATGAGAGCGCAACAGCAGCAGCCACATGCACACTTCCTGGAGATGAAACACTAAAGTTTTCAGGGAGAGGCGGAGGAGTGTCCACCGTGCCGCACTGTAGCGGTGGGGTCAGGTGTTTGCTCTGCTTAAGCTGCACTCTTCTTTTTAAAGCAATAAAACTACAAAACGCATGGACAAAAAATAAAACTACTTTGGGGAACATTTTAAAGTACAATTTACACTCATAGAAGGTTAAAAGCTCATGAAAGTCGATTTAGCATAATATAGGACCTTTAATGAGCTCATTGATCGAGCAGAGTGTTTACCTGGCAACACGGCGAAGCAGCCAGTATATCGTAGGTGTACATGGTTCCCAGTTGGTGCCAGCTTCCATCCCAGCGTGACTTGCACTTTATACACACAATCTTGTGCACGCCCTCCAGACAGTCCACACAGATGGCGTAGAGATGCATTAACCGACCTGTTGCAACGACAAACAGTTAAAGTTTCATTTCGTTTATTTATTAGTGCAAAATACAGACCTGCTGCTTAAATGAAATACTTTCATTTCTAACTTTACTTTGTTAGTAAATGAAGTTGCTGGAACCCAAACGAAGCTGTGTTGTGAACTTCATTCCAGTTCCCAAATAAGTTTCATTTTTGCAACATTTTTTTTATTATACCTTTTTAATTAATTAGCAAACTGTAAGTGCATGCGGGTGTTAATTTAACTGTAATAATCACGATGGAGCTGAACATTTAAAGCTTGCGTCATGCTCTGTCCTCATGTTTTGCTGTAGGATACGATCAAAGCCAATCTGTCTAAAATTGTTTAAAAAACCATATTTTTATATTTGTACAAGACAATTCACTCTTCTCCCTCACCGTCATTTCTATTCTACCAGACAGGAGATAAAAGAAAAAGGCGAATATATAATTCCTCCATATTTATGCATATCAAGGACACAAATATCAAAGCTTGCAGACAAGCACATCAAAGATGCTCCATGTTGCTGCTGCGCTAATTCACATTCATGCTGGACTCTGCAGAAGCCAGCAAAAAAAAAAAAAAAAAAGCCTTTCATGTGAGCAAAAACAGCGTGGACTGGGCTCACTGGCGGCTACATTTTTCTTTGTTTGAGGCAAGATACAACAGTCTGAACACAGAGGGGATTTATTGTGAGATGTGTTTTTACCCCTCAACTGCAGTGGATGTGCATGAGAAACATTCCTCCAAAAACATCTTTATTTATGTCATACTGCCTCTTGTGAAGTCACAAAGTTAGAGCTCCGTCTGAAAGATCCCAAAAAGCCTTCCAGTGACTGGGAGAGCTGCGCGCCTGTAAGCACCAGCTCTGCATTCTTACTGGTGTAAATGCAGCTGTAAACATCGGAAATAACGTCTTTTACTGCTGATTCCAAAATCCAGTCCTGAATATCAAAATGTAGGATTTCACTTGATAAATAGTTTATTTGCAGTGGAGGAGTTAGCTTGTGTAATTTCTCGTGTCTTTTAATCTGATTATCTCAGTTTGATAATGAATTTCCCAGATGAGCTCATCTAAAGAGAAACTACTCCAAGAGGTTATTCTGATTTTAAAGCGACTCCCAATAACAAGATTGGGACATTAAAGCAAAATTATTGTCCAGTTAAGCGAACAGGTTTGTTCAGATTAAAGCAAATACTTTGTGTTTAAACAGCAGGTGTTAAAAAACATTAAAAATGCAACAAGCAGGTATGGGGTGTTTCTGAAACTCCAGAGCAGGAAGGTTCAACTCAGTCCTACATGGGCTGCAATTCTGTCTGTGCACGAACACACCAGACTCAAATGAATAAGTTTATGTGCACATCTTCATTGGATCTATTTAACTGGGTCTGGTTTGTTGAAGCTGGGAAGCTTTGAAAACATGCAGGGCTCTGATCTGTGTGTTTAATTAGCTCTCGCTCCAGAGGCTCAGAAATACATAGAGCCTCATTTTTAAACAGTTGCATTAACTGATGAATGCTTTGCTACACTGGATGCGCAAGATAGATGGAGTTCTGGATGGTAGATGGCCACCATATCCCAAGGTGGTGCTAGAGGGATGTTATGAGCTGGAATGATTGGCAATAAGATGTTTAGCCTCTTTGGGATGTTTAAGGGTGTCAAAATGAGCTTATCTATGTGCAGAAACCTTCCTTTCTAACCTTCTGCAGGAAAAAACATAAACGCTTCATCCTATGCTGCAAAAACACCACCGATTCATTGTCTGCCATTGTATAAAGGTCATGGTGTGGACATCCTCTGACCTCAATCCCACTGCATCTTTAAAAGGAAGATCTCTGAGAGTAGGAGAAGTATGCCTCTAGAAAGAAACTCCTTGCAGAAACTCCCCATAATCCGACACGTTTCTGCTAAAGCGATATCAAAGCCATGTGTTATTATGGGTCTTGATCTGTAAAAATACTCTGCTAACTATAAAGCAGACATACATTTTCAGCTCTTTATAGCTGTTTAATCTTTTGAAACTGTTATATAGAATAGGTGGGAACAGTGTATTTTCATCAGTGGAAGTTTTTTTTTAAATGCATTTTCTGTCATTTGCACTGATTAGTTAGGAGAAATGAACAAAAACATAATAATAATGTCATTTTGATTTTTATCAGCTATGTAGCTCTGTACACTGTAAAGCAACAGGATAGGCAGCAAGGACAAACGGAGATGGGACGTTCCTGATTGGATGTTGGAAATGGACTTAGTGTTTATACCATGCATTGTGCAAAAAAAATGTTAGCTGTGTTTCTACAACTGTGCATTACAATACAAATACTAACTGGAATAAAAAAGAGAATTTAAATGACACTAACTTCCTGCATCTGTATGTAGTTATATTAAAAACAGTTGCGCAGTTTTGTTTTATTGTTTTTCATGTTAGTAAGACCAACATGTTGCATGTATTTGCTGTATAGAACTCCATATTTTAAGATGTTTATCTTAAAACCTGACCTTGAAGGTGGCAGGGGACATCATACTCAATCTCATCGTGACGAGATGGGCTGAGAAACAGCGTCCCATCCACCAGAGGAAACTGTTCGAACACAGGTAGCGACCGGTGGCAAAGTGCACAATTGACCACATTTCTCTGGCTCGCACTCAGAGCAGACAGGATGAACCTTAATGATGGCATCAGAGAAAAAAACACAGTCAAAAAGTCCAACTGAACAGCAAGGAGAGATTTCTTTGTTAAATGTATTATAGGCAGAATATCACACCTTAGGGAATGTAATCTTTTATATTTGTTAAACCAAAACAATGACTCATCACATCTTTAAACCGATTAATGAATCACATCACTGCATAGTGACATGTTTATTGATGGACGGGGAAATATTAGTTGCTTTCAAATCCCATTAAACCACAAGGAAGCGCTAAATAAGTAGCTGAAACGCTTATAAAGATGCATCATGAAAAAGAAATGAAGCTAAGTAATGAAGTAACGAATGGACGTGTTTACTGGAAAGCGGTGTGTTAAGCAGTATCCTCTCCAAAGACGGCGGTTAAACCAGCAACCTTCAAACTTTACTTACAATATTCTGATACAACGAATGCTCATTTCCCAGAAGCCTCACCTGCGCAGCTCCTCCCCCTGGCCGGCCTGTGCATCGTCCTCCATGCGAACGTGGTACGTGTTGAGTTTGTGGCGAGGAATGTGGGTGAGGAGCTCCGAGAGGTCCAGCCTCCTCAGGAACTGCACCGGGTGCGAGTGGCCGCCGTCACCTCCGCTCCCAGGCGGGAGCCGGTGATGAAGCGGGAGGGCGAAGGGAAGGTGGAGTGGAAGCATAGACCCAGGGTCAAGGTGAGGACCACCAGCTGAACCACTAGGGGCTCCTAAGGAGCAGCCACCTCCCCGACTCAGCGCTCCCCCTATCAGGAGGTGTTTTCTCTGAGGGTCCATGTGGACGGCTGATTTGAGGAACTCTCCCAGCTGACGGGAGCCCCGCAGACCTGCTCCTACACCTCCTGATCCCAGGATAGGAGTTGGGGAGAAAGGGAAACAAGTCGGAGGAGACTGTCCTGGGGAGTCGCATGGGGACTTCTGAGAAGGCACCAGGGGAAAAGCCCCCCCTGGGACATGTCCTCCAACTGCTCCTCTCTCTGTAGAGTTCTGTCGCTCCACTGATTGTCTACGAGGTAACTCCTGACTGGAGGCCCTGTGAGCTAGTTTGCCTCCTCCTGCTCCTACTGTTGGTTTACTTTTCTTGGGCTCCTCAAAAACCGCATCCCGGGAGCTTGCGGCGCCTCCACTGGCCCCAGTCCTGCCAGTGCTTCGCTCCGACGGCTTCTTCTTGCGCTCATCCTGCATGCGTTTGACCTGATACCAGTCGGTGTCTTTCTTCAGGTGCCCTTGTCCACAGCGGCAGGAGCAGAACCTGAAGGCGAGGTCATAGCCCTTCTTGGTCCACATGTTCTGCCGGCACTGCTTTTCGTTCCAGGACCGCGCACGGCCGATGCAGTTGAACTGGACGAGGATGGAGCTCTCCCACTCGTAGAAGCACTGCAGATGCATCCAGTTGCCATAAGGGCAAAGCTCATTGTTGCAGAGCACCCGCTGATAATCGTCTTTCTCCAGGTCGATGGAGCAGCCAAAGCTGCAGCCCAGAGGAGTGGCACACTGGACCTCTGAATGATGACAGATAGAAAAGGAGTTATTATGTTGTATTATTGTAGAGGAATGTCATGTATTAGCTTAATTACCTTGCTCTTAATTAATGTCTAGCTGAAAGGTCCGAACATAAGGCTCCTAAACTGATGTCATTCTGACCTCATCTGCAAGGCCGGCGTCCTTCCATCAGGGAAATGTTTCGGCTGAGACCTCGGTCTTGTTGTAGCTGATTGACGCACGTGACCAAAGTCTTTAAACAAAGCTCCGCTATCTGACGAGGGCAGAATATTTCCAGACTTCTGTGTGACGACAGATCTCTGGAGAGATTCTCCCTGGGTTATAACCTTGTATCATGTCTGTAGTGTTAATGTTTGTTCCTTCATGTTTTAATGTTTAACGTACGTCAACTTCTTTTATTCTTCATTATTAAATTTATATTCTTCTCAGTCTAAAGAAACCAGTGTCCTCGTCCTTGACAGGAATAATGATCATCTACATTGTCATAATTCTAGATGTGCAAGTTACTCATTCCATGTGCAAAAATGCAGCCCCAGATCATCATAGCTGCTGGTTTCTGACTAGAGGATTCAGCATCCATCATTTTAATGAAAAACAAACAAACAAAATAGAGCCAGTAGATTGTAGTAGCAGGAAAAATAAAAAAATGTAACATAATTCAATCACAAAAGATGTTGGATTATTTTACATACATGGGACATCTCTGAGTAAATATTAACTAGGGCTGTAAGAATAATAATATAGATAAATAACAATATTTCGATATGCAAAAAAACATATTATGTGCATATTTTTACTTAAAAGGCAGATTTTAATTTCTTTATTCATCTTGTACACAAAGAGTGTTTTTAATATATATATATATATATATATATATATATTCACCCAATATTTACTCGGCTGTGAGTTTTCTTACTATTAAATTCTAGTAAAGAAAAATTGCAATTTATCTCCTTGTTTATAGCATCACAATATATCGCAATAAAATAATCAATAAAAATTGTATCGATACACCTGTATTGTAATACACATCGTATCGCCAGATTCCTACAGCAGCAGCTTCCACGTGGTCTGTCTGGCAGCAGTAACGTGTCTGCAACTGAAGACTTTCTTTAACTGATCAATGATCTACTGCTTGTTTTTACCTTTAATAGATTAGTTTGATCTCACTAGTATAAAGGGGATTGTGCTTATTTTGTCTTCTTATCTCTGATTTCTTTTCATAAAAAGCAGTCGAAATGGTTTCATTTTATGTCCTGAACATTTAGCAGATTTTTACAGAAACTTTGCCGATCAGTTTCGGATAATAAAATGTGCATGTTGGTGATATAGCAATACAAGCAACTGATAGTCAACTGAGCCTTTAAATGTATCAAATGTATCACATCAACAATCAGATGAGGTGAAAGTGCAAACGGAAAGTTTCCAGTCTTTATCAGCATGTGCTGTATTTCTGAAATTAAACTGGGCTATTGGAGCCTGTGAGCAGCTCTGTTCGGATACTAATCCTGGATGTGAATAAAGCAAATGTGAGCACACACTTTCTACGAGGAGTAGCTCATGATAATGCACTGTGGGCGTGTGGGGGGATGTTTCCTTCTTCCTTTTCCGGTACAGTCAGCTCTCTGTCTTTGTAAGTCACCACAGAGTGGAGCAAAATCTGCATTTTTAGGTTTGTGTCACATTTGACTGGAAACGACTTTTTGTTTACAGCATGTTAAAGCATCTGCGTTGGCGAGTTTGATCTACAAACAAGTTAACTTTACTATAAACTATTAGAAAATGTGTCACTAACATATGTTAGAGGTTGAAATTAAGTATTTTTTTCTTATATTTAAATCATTTGAACAAATCATTTCAGCAGAACTTTACAGATAATGAAGCTGGAAGCTAATAAATATCCTTTTAAAAAGTACTCCGTATAATAATGATTGCAATTATTTATCATTTTCGTGAATTAATATAGATTTTCACAGTCGTATGAAGGAGAGATGATGCAATATTGCACTAATCTAAATATGAGTACATTAGTCTTAGCTGTTAGGTTTGTTTGTGCGCTCTGCAGGAGTGCATCCAGCCCTGCAGGATGACTTCTCCAGCTGTTGTGAGACTGGATGACGTTGAATTTGAGTATTGCTGATGGGGAGAAAGGCCACAAAGGTGCGTTTCAGGAAATGCACATCCGCAGGCCTGCAGGAGAGCTAAACCTGACTGTGCAGGAACCTGTAAGAAATATGAGCATTTCAGCTGCTTTGCACAACCCGCTTCTTCCCAAACAAAGCACAGCGGAGCCTCAAATCCGTGTCAACAACTGAGCTTTCAGTGCAGTTCACCAACTACTCCTGGCTTGATTCATAAAAACGCAAATCAATCCATTTATGAGGCCTTGAATCGACCAATGAATTCTGTAGCCTTTCATGCACGAGAGCAGGAGGGGTGAGAATATTTGCAGCGCATGCATGTCACAGTCGTGTGGACAGCCAGGGCTTCCCCTGGCTGGAAGGCAGCATCTCCAAACTTCACCACATCTGTGCCCGCTTTCCTTCTTACCACTTGAGCGCTCGTTCCTGGGTGCAGCAGCCGCGGCCGCGCCTCCCGCTGCGGCCGCACAGGCTCCATTTTCCTGCTCATCTCCGCTACTGTTGGTGCGTTTGCTTTTCTTTCCCTTGCTGCTCTTCTGGTTGGGCATTTTACACGATTCAGATGTCCGTGTTATTTTCGACCTCTATCAACGGCTTCTGTCAGCACTGTCTGACATTTCTGTGGACTCCATTTCTCCAGTGGACTAGTGCTGGTGCGTTCGTGTCGCTGTCTCTGCGCGTCCGCTTTTACTTTCCTTCTGGAAGACAAGCAGGAGGGTTGCTTTACACCAGCAGGTATAACAAATAAGCTGCTATAACCTTTTTAGAGCGAAGGCGTGTCCGTCTCTTGTTTTGATTCCTGCTCTGCTGTTTTCTTCCACGTCTGACGTCACGGGCCCCGCCCCCAATGGTGGCTGTCAACCATTAATGCTACGTTCAAGTATCGTGGGAAAATATGCAATATGCAATCAGCTTGTCCTAAATAAGAATTAAGTTGTAATAATGCAGGAAAATTGATTTGGAAGATAAAAGTAAACTTATTGAGGATAATGGTGAGACTTAAAAGTGATTGATTATGAACACATCCATTCAGTGACAATGAATGAATGAATGAATGAATGAATGAATGAATGAATGAATGAATGAAAATATACAAAGTAGAAATTAATAATTAAATAGAAAATTCATCATATTGTTATTTTTTTACATAAAATCAACAAGAAAACTCGTTACTGGGATACTAACATGTAATCTTGTGGTTTGTTTCAATGAAATGTTTAATAATCCAATTTCTTTATTTGTCATTTAGTATCAGTTTAGCATCAGATTTTCACGTTTTCCGTAAATTCCACCCTGAAGCTTTGCATGTTTATGTTTAACATGTTTATGTTCTTCCTCGTATGTCATCCTTGTAAATCATAATCTTAATTTTTCTTTAAACCAGACAAATATTCACTGTTTTTTAATAAACAGATTGATCTGCTTTGAAGAGCAGCAGTGTTTTATGAAGTTTTTTTTTTTTAAGGAAGCTTTAGATCAGGAACCTTTCCAGCCAGCATATCCACGTGGTATATGGGTTAAATTTGTGCTATGTGGGTACTGAGTGGGCA
Source organism: Pseudomugil tenellus (assembly GCA_037177515.1). Lineage (NCBI taxonomy): Eukaryota > Metazoa > Chordata > Actinopteri > Atheriniformes > Pseudomugilidae > Pseudomugil > Pseudomugil tenellus. The sequence goes on along the minus strand of JBAMHX010000025.1, from coordinate 17,977,074 downwards.
TGGGCTTGAACTGTGCAAATTTCACAAGTCCCATATGGTTTTATGTCACTGGGTCTCATATGTGAAGCTGTAATAATGTGAAATACCCAATTTTTCACTGGCGGAGACATTATTCACTTGTGATAAATGTTTTTTTGAATCCACTGTGATCTGTAAGTTGCAATGAATCTCTACATTAGTAAATAAACATGTCAAATAAATGAAAAAATATAAATATAATCAGAATATTGCAAGGAAAAAATAAAATAGAAAGTGCATATAATAATAGAAATATAGAAAATATTCAATAAATATAATAAGTTGATGCATTTACTTAGAAAATGTGCAAATGTGATCTATTTTGCATATAAAACATACATAACATTTTAAATCTAGATAGACAGACAGACAGACTCTATTTTCTTACCAAGACTGTCGTTGACATGAAGGTAAAACGTGTGTGTGTGTGTAAAATATCGTTTTGAATTTTAAAAAGACAAACAACAAAATAGATTAAAGGCTTCAAGTGTTTTATTGTGTATTCCAACATAAATGAAACCTTTTTTTCAGTAATGTTATTGTCAGTACAAAATACAGTAATGGTGCACTTGAACAATCATGCAGGCATCCCAGTAGCTCTCAGACATGGCTTGAGGTATTGGTAGCATTCTGATAAAGACTACAAAATCCCCTGAAACTCATTTCAGAGCAACATTAGGATATTTATGGCAACATTTTCAATTCTTGCTCTAATTTTTCTGCATTATTCCCACAATTTTTCACTCTTGAGTTGCAGCTCAGTTGCTTTACATAATCTCAACAAAGTGTTTATTGTTTTTTACATACATATGCTGACAGTCACACTTTTCAAGTCTTACCAGCCAACATAGAATACTTAAAGTCGAAAGAAAAACCAGCAGTGAAATAAAATATGTCTAATAAAACTTGTGGACCAGGCGTATCTTCAAAAAGATTATTTCCTCCATGAGAAGCAAATAATGTGTACAGTCAAACACAATCTGTTCAATTAGAAATCATATATAGTTATGAAATTAGCCACGTAGATACCAATTAAAAATAAAAAGTTTGAGATTATTTGTCCATCCTTTAAAGAGCTGTAATGAAATTGAAAGTAAGGTATTAAAAATACATTATTTAATAAACTGAGTAGGGAATAAACACAAAATAAAACCATTAAAAGCGTTCAAATGCCACCCAGATATGGTATTTGTAGAAGTCATAACTCTTATTCAAACTTTTTATTATTTTCATAATAAAATTCAAATTTATGTGCATTTCCAAGCACTGCTGATATGCACGTGTGCTGACTACAACACCACAGTGCAGCTTCGCTTTTATAAAATCACAATTATTTCAAATCTTTTTTTCTCAAACTATTTGTTGCCTGAAAATGATACATCACTAGTAAAAACTTCTTCCAAGTTGCTTCTATAAGTTTGCTATAAAAGCGGGGATGTAATTTTACACTATCGCTACGAGGAAGGACGAAAAGTTTCTATCTTACTCACCAACACATACTTAGTTTCCTTTTTTGGTTTTGTTTCATATAAAACTTCAATCTATTACATAAATTTTGACAGCTTTGGGCTTCCATATGAGGCTGAGTAAATTTTTACATTACTTAAGATGAAGAAAAAGATATCTAAAAAAAAAAATAAAAAGATAAAATAAGCCACCAAGTGGTCACATCTGGTCACGCCCGTTTCATCAGACCTACAGTACAGAATTACACATTTATGATAGTAAAAACAAACCAAATTAAGCTACAGGACAGTCACTATACATATTTTGGCTGTGAATTTGGTCCTGAGAATGATTAAAAATTTTGTTTTGCGTTTGACACCAATCACCCTGTAATTACACAACGATACAAATTGCACAAGAAATACATTCACCATTTCGTCATCAGGTATTTTCATGAGGAAAGGCCATTTCTGGGGTTAGTTTAGAGGCGATAATTCATTAATGATCACACGTTAAAAAGTCAGAATAAAAACCACTTTTTGCACAATGCGGGGAGTAAAAAAAGCCGAGAGCCTTTTTTAGAAATGCACTTGAATTGTCTTTGTGGTAAAAGTTTCTCTAAAGAAACTGTTTTTATATTTCAAAAACCACAGATAAGGTCCTATATAAGTCCACAGGAGGTAGCAGAAGTGGCTCATGTAAACAGTGAATGGAACAATCATTTGGTTAACAAACATTGTAATTTGTCCCATTGTTGCGTTAAATATCTTTTTTTTCCCCAGTGAAACCCATGAGAACACCTGATATATAAGTAATATGATCATCACGGCTATTAAACAGTGTAAAGGGAAAACTTCTGCAGCTATCACACAAAAAAGGTCCAATTAAAAGTGTGGAAATTATGACAGCTATATACTTCCTAGCATTAGCAATGTAAAGAGAGGCATCTGACTAAAAGCAAACGGATAAAACGTGTTGAAATGTTACATTCCAGATTCATGCACAATGCTGAAAAGATATAATGAAAATTAATTGAAGTGGATCCACAAGAGAAAACATGTTTCCTGGTGATTTGAATCTAAAGCTGTTTCCAGACTAACATCTGTGCAGAGCTCACAGGAAGCTGCAAAGGCTCCTTGATTTTCTGTAAAGTTTAAATCTGCGATAAAAAACTGAGAACACAGCAATGCAGAAAAAATGGCTGAAGTCTGCAGGCACGACTGATGTTAACACACCTGCTTGCTGTTGTTTCTCAACAGAAATGTTGATGTAATACATTAAGGTTAAGTGTACAAAAAGTCTGTTCTCACTTCCCCCAAGCAAGAATAAAACACTTTGAAGCTGCAGTGTAAAAATGGCTTTAGATTAAGACCACCTAGAAGTTACTAAGCTCCAAAAAAACTTTAATGAAATCAAACATGCAGATATGCCTGTGACTGTACTGTTAGGTCTGTGGTTAGTGTGCTTCAGTTTCCACAGCGAGCTTTGCTAATGAAAGAGGATGGAAGAAAACGCTCCGAGCCAAGCCGATGCACTGCAGGAGCTCAGTATTTGGAAGGTTTCAGCTCCTAGAAGGCCGTCCGATCCAAGCAGGACTCACTCTTGCAGCAGGATGATGTCAACGTTGTCATGCACGCCCTGCAGAAGCAGCTCTCCCTGGAAGTCGATCACTTTCTTCTTCTTGGCTGCCTTCAGGGTGCCAACCAATGCCTCGAAGATGTTGGCGCAACGGTCATCATTAAATAAGACCCCGAACTTCACGCTGGTTTGACCACTGGCATCTGAAACAAGACATCAGTGCAGGAAATTTTTAAAATGTGGAGAGAAAGACCAAATATGTAGAATGACAGTGGATTTTAAGGGGAATTTGAGGGTTTTTATTATCAATTTATGAAATGAAGGAAAAAAGAAGGAAGGAAAGAGCTTCTGAAGCAGCGTATAATGGACAAATTCATGATATAACATGCCATCATGCAACATTCATCAAGAGTAAACATGCCATCCCATCAAAAAAGAGCCCAGCCTCTACTCACTTTTACTGCCAAGGCGTTTAATCTCCTCCACCAGCAAGTTGATTTCATGCGAGATATTCATTGTTGCTGAAAGCAAAAATAAAGGAGTCAAACACATCATTACACACATTAGATTAAAGAAAGTTTGCAGTTTATTTAGAAAGTCTAAAAAGTATAATCTGTGTCTTCTTATTAGGCCTCCATTTTGTCATATTTTAAACAGCTTAATTGCATTAGGCCTACTTCAAAACCAAATTTTCTTTGGCATTAAGACCATTTTTCTCAATTTTGCCATCAATCTTCTATTAATTACAATAGTTTGAATGAAAATTCACACGTTTAAAAATATAGCTTGTATTCTGTTCTCACATGTTGTAGTTATTAAAACAAGGTAAAGTATTATGTTTAAGGTTACCGTGTGGAGGAAGGAAAAGCTGAGTGAGTTCAGCATGAAAGCGCTGAGTGAACAGGGCGTACTATCCTCAATGCGGAAGTACAGCATTAGCGCTCACAGCTAACCGGCACTAGCCCCAAATGCTGATTACAACTTACTCATATTTAAAATGCAGAGTAGTTTTTAGGTGCGGGTGTTCACTGACAAAATGGTGCCATTGTGAGAAACTTCGGGTATCTGTACATATTTTTTTCTGTGAGGAACAGACACCCGCTGTGTGAGCTACTGACGCCAGACAAACGATCTGCTCACTGCGACCGGAGTTCTGCCGGCTAACCTAATATGATATATAGTGGAAAAACTCATTCATAAAGGTTTACACAATATAAACTAAATCACGACACTGCAGTAATAATTATTGTCTTAATAATTATGGTTGTTTTACCTATAATGAAGTGATGCACGAGTTCTGATGAGTCGGCACTGGTGAAAATATTGCTAGGTTCAAGAAACCTCGGAAAAGTCTCTATTATAACGAAGGAGACAGCAGGGGGACGGGTATTATAAAGAAAAATGGTCATAGTGTGCACGAGTATTGGATGAAATACCGTTAAGTGAAAGTAATATTAAATCACTCGCAATTTTAAGATGTGAAATATATACATATTTAAATAATAAGGTTTGAATAGTTTCAATCACAAATTTCCGAAAATCACCGAAAGGCAGCATGCGAGCTCATCTGACTTCATCGTGACACAATTCAACACTTAATGAACATTGTCCCAAAGTAGGCTGCAAAGAGCCAGATGTGTTGAGTAAATGTTAGTCTGTCTGTCTCTGCAGGCAAGAAACCTTTTTTGTGGCCATGAAAGAAAACAGTTTTCATTGATGCTTCATCATCAAATGATAAGAAAGCACTGAGTGCTGAATGTATTTATAATCACCTGTTTGTTAGTCATTTTTTGTCTCATAGCTGTTAGTCATTGCTTGTTCAAAATAAGACTGGATTGGATACATGAATGGATAAAACTGACATTGTTACAAGGCAATAATGAATAACCATCTGAAAGTTGTAAAAGACCATATTAGGATATGTAACATATGCGTTTTCTTGAAGTAGCTTTCTGTTGTGATAATTTTTTGTACAAGTTCTTTAAAAAAAAAAAAAAAAAAAAAAATAATAATAATAATAATAATAATAATAATAATAATAATAATTAGGATGATGATAAAAATGCTGATTGTCTTTGTTGCAGATGCT
>JBAMHX010000025.1:17943910-17961934 GCA_037177515.1 Pseudomugil tenellus | reverse complement strand
TGAAAATAGAATTCCGTAACTATGAACTTTAACTTTAAATTCTTAAAACTTAAACTGAAGAAGCTCGTCACCTGGTGTAATTTAATAGTTCACATTCTTCATGTTGAATCATCCTTCTGTCAGTGCTCATTTTTATTTAACTGTCTTTGCATGCGTCTGTCCTGCAGGACACGGCCATTGTCCATCCAGTTCCCATCCGGATGACGCCCAGTAAGATCCACATGCAGGAGATGGAGCTGAAGAGGACCAGTAGCGGTGAGAGTCGCTCAGGTCTCTTTGTCTGAATCCAGATTTTCTCTGTGCTGGTGCATGCGTGCAGCTGTGATGTCGGGTGTAAACCCTGCAGATGTGGCAGAACTGCTTAGGGGCACAATGGGCCTCATTTACCAACAGTTCTTATAAATTTGTTCTGAAATCCTACTGAAGAAGTTTCTGCGTATTTTGGATTTGTTTTAGGTAATCCAAACATCTGAGTGGCGACATGTTTGAACAAAATGAACGTTTGGGATGTTTTGTTCTGTTCAGTTCAGCAGAATACAGTCATGATGTCACAGCAATGTTTTTGTCACATTTTTAAATGAATATGAATAAATTATATTTAGTTATTTTCATATACATAAGATTTTGAAGATCACATCCTTTATGTTTTAATTCGTTCTAGGGAAAATGGAACTTTTTACGTCCCTTTTATTCATTCATTTAACAAGCAGGCATCCAGACAGATCGTTGGTCTTCCCCACAGCACACACGCTACATCCCAGATCTCCCAGATCTACACCATTTAATCATTAAATTTAATTAAAAAGTGTATTTTTAGTTCAAGGTTTTGTCTTGACCACCTGTCAGACTCACCTTGAGGATTCATCAGATGCAGCACTTCCTACGGAGTCATACTAAGTCTTAAAATGATGCCAGATGAAATGAAAATCTGTTCTACCAACTGTTGAACTTCCAGCGGACCATTTAATCCATTTGTTTTATTGCACATCTCTTTCTTCAGCCAGACGGGTGTGCGTCCAGACGTGTTCGTGGGACCAGAGTGCAGGCTGGTCCATGCGTTTTCCTTCCCATTTTTGCCTCAAGCGGCTCAGGATGGGAGACTGGATCGAAGTCTAGATTCGATGCAATCTCTTTTAGAGGCGATTTATTATGAATTGGCTCATTTTGATCTCTGGGAATCGCCTGAGACGACGTTGTCGTGAAATGGTGCTTTACAAATAAAGCTAGATTGAATTGCTTCAAAGTTCAGGAGGAATTAGTGCCCCGTTTCAATATAAAGACATGTGGTGAAAATCAGACTTTGTTGCACATATTTTTTTTCCCACTCACCTTTGACATGTTTATTTCTCCTTGTCAGTCTCACCGATGGCTGAGTATCTGTGCAAAGTGGAACCAGCTGCTCCGTCCTTTCAACTTAGACAAATTGGAATTCACGAATCAAAGAAGAAAGATACGAACAATTGTTTACAAACATGTTCATGAGTCTGATGGAGGTTTGCTGTTCCCTGCTGACTCTGCAGGATGGAAACAGACTGAAAGCAGAAGCTAGTGTTAACACAGCTGTGTGCACCTTCTATTCATAAGCTTTCAGTGGAAATGTTTTGCGTTCAGGCTCATTGGCATCTCTGCAAGTGGAGCACCTTGAGTCCTAAATAATGGTTCTTTATCCAAGTTGACTTTTATTTGGGAGTATTTTGCCTGCAGTAATCTCAACACGATCCTTGTTGCTTTTCTCACCTTTAGATCACAATCATCCAACCAGTCCCCTGCTGGTGAAACCGCCTGAACTCTCTGAAGAAGCCAAATTGCCTGCCTCCATGAAGTTTGTAGCTGCCAACACTGTGGGTGAGTAAAGGGTGACTCTGTCAGAAAGAGGTTTGGCATAATGTTTGCACTGTGCACATTGCCAAACTCATAATGGACATTTTGGATAGAGTTTATCTGGATGGAATCAACTCATAATAGATCAATTTTATGATTTCAGGGTTCACGGTTTCCCCACCAGGTGGCGCTTTATGCACCAGAAATCATATTTTTGCCTATATCTATGGAACTATTTGTCTTATTTGCCTCAAATCAAGTGCAAATGCAAGGTCATGACCTCAGGATGCATCCTGTCCTGACTTCATACCGGGCTGATTTAAAGTTTTGACACCATTTGGAGCTTTACGTTTGAAAAATCACAGTTTTGACCATATCTTTGTAACTATTTGTCACCTCAAATCAAGTGCAAATGACATGACATCAGAAAGCATCTGGGAATGACATCATACCTGTTTCAAATTCTAATTAAAGTATACAGTATATACAAGTGTACATTATTGAGTTCAGTGAGGTTTAATGAATAAATACCATGACTTGTTAATATAGTTACAGGTTATTACATGTGCAAATATTGCATTGTATCTACGCTAATTTTTATTTCCGTTTTCTTATGTAGGTGATGGTTACAGCAGTTCCGACTCCTTCACTTCAGACCAGGAGCCAATCACCAGGCAAAGGTCAGGATTTGAGCATTTATAGATTTGAAATCATTTTTTTCTTTTTTATCTTTTATCTACCTTTTTATTTCTGTTGATGTGACTTATTGTAAAGACGTTCTATCCTGAACTGTAAATGTTTGTGTTCAGGTCTCAGTCAGGTACGTCTCCAGAGCCTCTAAAGGTGGTAGCTCCGCCTCCCCCTCCTCCACGACCCCACCCTTCTCACTCTCGCTCCTCGTCTCTGGACATGAATCGCACCTTCGCTGCCACGTCCACACCAGGACAACCACAGCCCTCTGCAATAGCTTTTCCTCCCGCAGTGCCTCCGCGACCACTACCTACACAAGTGAGCAAAAAAAATTTCACATTCTGTGCACCCCCCACCTCGCCCCTCCTCCTTACACAAGAACAAACCATTACCTGTCCCCTCTTTTGCCTTCTCCTTAGACATCAGTGCCGCTAACAGGACATCGTGTAGAAGCTGAAGGCGCACCCGGTGGAGGTGCAGCGCTCACCACCACCTCCCCCCAGCAGATTCCTCAGCAGCCCAACTTCGCTGACTTCAGCCAGTTTCAGGCATTCGCTGCTTCCGAACAGCCCTCCAGCCTGCCGGAGGTCAATAAACACAGCGAAGCAGGACAGGTAGGCAGTTAGCCGGAGGCAGAATAAGGACATGAGATGTTTATCATCTTAATTACATTTAATTAAATTAAATATGAAAACGAGGACATTTTGGGATGAGGGTGTTTGTGTTCTTTTGTGTGTGTGTAAAAGTGTAAAAGAGACTCTATTATATTTTTAAATGCCTTATTGTTATATGTAAAACACTTTGACTAAAGCACTTTGCGTTGCTTTGTGGCATGAAAAATGCTTCATAAACAACTAAAATTGCTTCAATTTTCTAAAGTTGCTTCAAGACAATTTACACCTTTGCAGATTTTGCCAAACATACCGGCGCCTGTATCACCATCTCTCAGGTTTTATTGGTTAATACAGAAGGTGATGCAGCTGTCAGGACTGACTCAGCGACGCCGCTGAGGAAGATCCTCAGGACGTACAGCCGCCGCTGAGCCTTCTTCACCAGCTGTGTGGTGTTGAGGTGCTGATGGACCCCCAGATATTTAAAGCCGCTTCCAGCCCAGTATAAGCTACAAGTGGTCTTGTCTGTGTTGAGGGTCACTAGAGTCCTCCTCCCTCTGCTTCGTCCCTGTTGTCCACAAACGTCCAGATGATGTTGTTCTTGTTTGTTCCAACAGATTTGACATGTAAATTACAGATTTTACACTTTTTTTTTCTTTTAACAGGTGGACAAACCATCAGAAGGTGCTGGGCCTTTAAGAACAGTAAAGAGTGACGGTCCAGCAGACGAGAGAACCTCTGCTACAGTAAACTCTGTACGTATTTACAACATATCGTGGAATAAAGTAACTTGTGGTAACAATGATTCAATAATTATTTTTTTAAAAAAGGAATTTGTTTTATAATTGCTGTAAAAAGACACAAACGCAGCTAAAAGCGGACAGTCCGTCTCCATAACGACGAGCTTTTCATTCTAGTCGTGTTTGTCTTCCCCATCAGACCAAGGCGTCATCAGGCCCACTGGCTCCACCACCAAAACCAGTTCGTCGGAGGTTAAAGTCTGAAGACGAGCTCCGACCAGAAGACGAGCAGCCCGGTCCGCAGAAATCCAGCGTCATAGCTGCTGCTCTGGCTACTCAGCCCTCAATCCCCAGGTAGGAAATGTGTCCAGTAAGGGGACTTCAGGGTTTTATAAATAATGAGTAAAAAGTGTCTTTTTGTGTTTTCAGATCAGTAGGAAAGGATAAAAAAGCGATTCAAGCTTCAATCCGAAGAAACAAGGAAACAAACACGGTGTTGGCACGACTTAACAGTGAACTACAGCAACAGCTGAAGGTATGAGAGACAGGAAGCTCTGCTTATAGCGTTTAGACGAAAACTCATGACTGTTGTTTTTCAGGACCTACTGGAAGAGCGGATATCTTTGGAAGTCCAACTGGAGCAGCTGAGACCATTCTCCCACCTTTAACCAACATTTGGAGTAAAACTCCGCTGTAGTTTATCCAAAATAAGACCGCGGTCCTCGCCGTGACGCCCTCCCTCCACTTCTCCTCCTCTCCTGGCTTTCCCCGGTGGCGCCATCCTGCCGCTCAATCCCACGCCGTCCGACCAGAAACCAGACAAACCTGAGAGTCTAACAGGCGGAGGAGACGGAGGGGAGTTTAACAAACGGGCACTTTCAATGTTCTCTGAAGAGAGGCGGAGGTGAGGATGACGGGGGGGGGGACGACTTGGAAGACGGTTCGACCAAGAGTCCTGTGTGAAGACGAACTGCTGGTGTCTCAATACTTCACTCTGACTGAAGAAGAAACGCAGAGTGTGTTTGTTCGTGTTTGACTGTGTACTCGTGTTCCTGTTTAGTGACTCGGGGTAGCACCAGTATGTTTTGCTCTGCTACACCAAACTCCTACTCGAATACTAAATTTGGAAGGAGCTTTTCCTTTTAAAAGTCTTCCAGCTTCTCGGCGCGTGACCCCTCCTACTCCTGTAGTACCAGTTCAGCACTGGACATCAGCTCTGGAGGCATTTCTTCAGTGACCACCTCAGTAGTCATACTGAACATTTGCCATGTGGATGGAAATGGTTTGTCCATGAGTATTAAAATAAATCCATTAATTACTGGTTTGACTGGACAGAGTTGGGTGTAGTTTTGTTCTAATTATAACATACTGGTCTACTTCCAGACAGGATTTCTTCTGTGTGTGTTTGTGTGAGGCCTTTAATGGCGCAATCAGCACGGTGAAGGCTTTTTTTTTAACTCATCCTGTGACATGCATTCTTCTCTTACTGTTCCTAGTATACATATAAATATAAATATGAGTGTGTTTGTGCGAGTAATGATGTGACGCAGCGTACGGAAGTGCCGTGTCTTATGTTTTCCTTCATGTTACAGTGTTTGAGGATTGACACGACTGAATGGTTTAACTTTATGCCAAATGACTGAACTATCAATGTTTCAACTGTTCTGAGGTTGTATTTGAAGAAAAAAGCAGCCTCTTTGTGTGCGCGCGTGTGTGTTTTCCTTCTTTTGCTCAACAATTCAGCCGTTAACTTGCGCTGCAGTTGTTCTCCGTCTTTAACTTCACCTGTTTGAGACAGTTTATAGTGGAAGCAAATGAAGGGTATGAACATTTTCAGCTGCTTGGCTGCAGGAGGTGGCGTTTATGAAGAATCGTGTTGCTGATCAGGGGAGAAGTTTTCCTGCCGTTTCTTCCCCGCAAACACGTATGCACAGATCTAAACTGATGGTGCAGGAGTACATGTATAAAGAAATAAATAAATTGAGCTGTTTTCCAATCAGGACTGCAGCACTATGCAAGTACGGGCGATCTATCTTCACAGACCAACGCTTCAGCTGTTTATACTACGATCGTAGCAACTGTGTCAACAGTATACTCTGATTTTTGCATCGTAGATCTTCCAAAACACCATCTACTGTACGTTTGCGATTCATTTAGTCTTTTTTGGTTTTTTTTGTATCTGGTACTGACTCCCCCCCTACAACACCTGCTCCCAGCTCCAGAGGGAAGTAAACTCCAGCGCAGTGTGTTTTATAAGGGTGGTTTCACCTGAATTCTGCAAGATGTCACCCATTCTGGGTGGAGATGAAGCCCGATGAGACCAGTCAGCAGAATGGGAAGCCTGAATGTCCCAACTGCACTTTGAACACCCCCTTTCCACTCCTTGAACTCATATTTGTTTTCGGCTTATTTTTGTCCTGCATGCTCGTTTTTTGTCTTTCACAAATGTTGGAAAAAAACATGTTTTAAGAAGAAAAAGTTAATGAGCCAGTGTCCCCCCCCACACACACCTCTGTGTTTGGATCAGTTAATTTTTTTAACCTGTTTGTTGAAGCATCAGTTCTTAAAGCCTTACTCCCCCCACCGGCATTCAGGTTTCCACTGTGGCTGACTGACCTCTCTTCCTTGTTGCATCAAGGCTCGCCTTCTTTCTTTCTGCTGTTTAGGATGATAGTGTACTTTGCGTGTGTGTGTTTGACTGCGATATTGTTTCCAGAACTGGAACTAATGCCATTTAAAACCCAATTAAAACACCTTCAAGTGGGATTGTTTAATGTTTGCATGCACAACAGCTCCCCTCCTCATCCCGAAACCCAAAAGGCAATCCAGGCAGGCAGAAGCAATCAGTCATTAATGAAGTCTTTGATTGGATTTTGAATGCTATTTGCTTGCAGATCTCTGTTGTATATTGTATATTATACACACTTTTGGACTCGTATGTAAATTTGCATTAATTGCTGACTAACAGCGAAAGAATATTCTATTTAATTCCTTCTCTCTTGGCTGTGGGATCCTAGATGTTAAACTGCATGGATGTACTGTATCTCTGCAGAGTTAATTAGCAGCTGTGTGATTTTTACACAAATAAAACGGCACAATATTTTAAACATGGCTCCCTTTTTATTATGTTTGTAAATTAAACCTAAAATAATGGTACTAAACTTCAAATTTAATTAGTGCTTCAGATCATCAGCATTTCTGCTTGATATGAGAAAAAAATACATGCAACATGTTTAACTTCCTTTATGTAAGAAAAGACACGTCATGGATCATGTGCACAAAATGTTTGAATCAAACTAAAAATGAGCTTTTTTGGGTACATTTAGAAGCTTGAAGCCAATTCATATGATCTTTTTTTACTAAAATTGTGCTTCTGCTGATCACACTTGACAGGTTTTCTTTTGCAGATACAAACATAAAACTCATTTTCAATGACGGACAGCAAAGAAACAGAATATGTTTTTAAAAGGTTTTATTAAATCTATGTATTGCTGTTTTTAAAGAACGGCTCAAAGCAATCACTTTACAACTTCTATCTCTCGGATGACAATCATAGTTCAAGTCAATCAACCACTTAAACAATGTCGCAATAATAACTGACATGCACAATAACGCCACTGGAACAGATGGGGGGGAAAAGTACTTTCTTGTGAATTTTTACAACAAAGAAAATCACATTTAGTTTAATTATAGTTTGTAATATGACCAAAACTGAAATGTAGGACATGAATACATAATGTGTTTCGTAGTAGGCCAGCTCAGATATAGAAATACCTTACTGTGTGCGGCAGACATCAGTCAGCATTGTTAGCTACTATTTTCTCTTATAGCAGGGCTAATGTACAATATGAACCTCTGAGGTTAAACTGCTGTTTCCAAAAGCAGGGCTTAAAGAGGAAAGGTGGGATCAGTAGACTCTGCTTCCTGTTGGCTTTGTTGTTTGCAGGTGTGTTTTGATGAGTTCAGGACAATCTTGCCAAAGCTGCGGGTTTAGTCGTAAACGTAGCCGGAACCTATTTGACCACACTGGGGAAAAGAAAGATGTGAAATTAGCAGATAATTCTCATTTGTGCTCAACATTTGCTGAGTGAAGCTAACCAGCGGCTGGCTTCATCCTAACCGAGCAGCAGAGCTAAAATGTTGGACTGTTCCTTTAAAATGTAATGCACACTCACACGCTGCTTTCTTTGTAGCGGTCCAGGGCCTCCTGGGCCACCACCTTGGAGAACTTGGGGTGAGTCCAGGGAATGTTGTCCGGTACGGTGAAGTTCATGGGCTGGGAATCGAAGAGCTTCACTGACACTTTGGTCTCTGTGGGCTCGTCTTCCGCTAAGTCTGTCTCCTCATTGTCTCTGCACGTCACCTGAAGCAGATAAGAGTTGTTGCATCTCATAACTCTGCAGGTTTCAGCTGAAATGCTCATCCAGGCAGCTGTTTTGGTCTTTAGAAGAGGATCCTCAGGTTGTATAAGAAAAGATACATTGATTTAAAGTCATTGCTTTGCAAAATTAAAATATTAAATTTTTTCACTCTTCTCTGATTAGCTGATGCTTTAACATGGAATATAATAGATTCCTGTCTTGATTTTGATCCTAAATTACACAAATAACCATTTGAAATACTGTATCCTTTACTTTGGGTTAATTCTGTCAGAGTAAACATTAATGCAGGTAAACATGGTGCACAACAACCTGTTTTCTACCACAAGAACCACTTTCTTTTGGGTTTATATACCACCGTCTCTCATGTCAAGTCAGGCGTTAGTATGTGTGACATCACCCTACATCGACCCAGTCGATCAAAATGAAGCCTTGTCCACACGTAACCACAAAACAAAGACATTTTTCTTCAATTTCTTTTATCAAAACGATTTTTTTTAAAAAAGACTCCAACCAAAGTGAAGATTTTCTAAATCTGCATGTGGACAGTTATACCCGGGGTTTTTGGTGTGGAAACGTCACTGTCTGCAACAGAATACAATGACGTTACATTTGTTGACGATGAAAATACGATGACGCAACCTTTGTTTACAACATAGATGTCCTCAAAACGCCATTAGCTTTGTCATTTGTACAGGCGCTTTGTGATTGTCTGTTAATACAAACACAAACACTACTGCACATCTCCGTCCTACTGGAGGAATCGCAGATTGATTTCCGCATGTCCTCACATAGAAGGACAGTCTACTGTCATGTGATCACTGGTCAGTGTAGTCATAAAAGTTGTCTGTACACTGTACTATTTAGCTGAGGGTAGAGTATGAAAGAAGGGTTTGATATAGTTATGAAGGTTCTTCACAGTGCGGTTCTGCGGAGAGGTGTGTATGGATTTTAATTAAAAAACCAGGCAGTGTGGATGTGTTTTTTCGACTGGCCAGTGGTCAGATATAAAAAAAACCCAGCTATGAGTGGACATGGCCTAATCCAAAACACTGAATGGCTCTGCACTCTTGGACTTCTGCTTTTAAGACTGTGTGTTCCAGTCAAGCAGTAACCATAGACTCCAGATGGAGCACAGAAACCGTTCCATAAATCCTTACTGGACCTACATACTGCCTGAACATGGAAGATGCCATCCTGGGTGTTGTTGACCAAGGACGACACCCAACCAAATTGCCTGTTGAGCATATCCAGAAGGGAGGAGGTATTAAGCATCTCCTCTTCAAACTTCTTGAGGAGGTTGTTGTACTGCTTTGTGAAATGCTCGGCCTGGGCCAGAGCCGTCTCCAGCTCCTCCTTCAGCGGGCCCTCCAGAGGTTTCTTCCCAGAGCAGTCTGTGAAAGAAACACATTAAAACAATCTTCAGGTGAGCTCGGAGAAAGCGCTTCTACACCATGACTTTGTGGTATTTTCTGAAAATGATTTGTAAGTTATGATTATAACCCTGAGCGCGGAGTGTCGGGGACATTATGGTGTCGCCCCGACAGCTGCCGGATATTCTTCGTGTGAGCGCGATAACTCAAACAATTTTTACAATTGGACTTTGATACTCAGTATACCTGTTTACATTCCCAAGGGGACAACATGTATCGAATTTCACATAGTTTCCCCACCAGGTGACGCTTTATGCATGAAAAATCAGATCTTTGGCTATATCTCTGGAACTATTTGTCTCATTAACCTCAAATTAAGTGGGAAAAAAAGGTCATGACCTCAGGATGCATCCGGTCCTGACGTCATACCTGTCTGGATCAAAGTTTCCACACCAGGTGGAGCTTTGTAACTGAACATGTGCATCTTTATATTATTGTATTGTGTCTATTTGAGGTTTGGGAAATTGGATGATTCTGGGCGTTCAGGGAAATAATCCTAGTCGTCGCTTCCAACGACATAGGCCTTGTTTAGCTAATGGCTTTCACATGGTCTTGGGGTGTATATACAGTATGTTAAATAGTTCCACTTGTGCATGAATCTGATTTGTGGTTACCAATCATTCTGTTTATGTTTACAATTGTGTACATCATGTCCTGTCCAAAATGTCTTTTCTTAGCAAATTCATTAGTAATCAATGAGAAAATCTGAAAACAACTGAATAATTGAGTGGATCTGATCAGAGGAAAAAAGATTAAAGATAATATAAATGTGCTTTCTTGTTATTCTTAGTGAATTTTGGATTAATATAATTGATAATTAATGGCAAAGTGAACAAAGTGAACATGTGCAGTTTTATATTATTGTATTGTGTCTATTTGAGGATTGGGGAATAGGATTGGGGGCGTCCTAGCTGTTTCTTCTGAAGCATGGGCCTTATTGAGATATTCTGTTCCACAGACAAAGAAATAAACAGTTGTTGCTTTTTGTTCAGGGTTTTCTCACCAATATGCTGGATCGCTTTGCACTTCTCGCACTCGTCGCGAAACTTGATGCAGCCGGCGGAGTTGCGACGAATCTCTCTGCAGGTCATCCTGCCGTCACCGAAAGGCTTTGTGATGATAACGTCCTCATTCACACTGCCGTCTGCGGTGTGGAGACACACAGTATGTTTTACAAATCCAGTGATCACATGTAATCTGTTCTGCACTGCCTCAAACTATCAGTAAACCCTCCACATGCAAATACAAAGATAATGTGGTGGTTCGCCTGAAAACATGCCCTCGTTCGGAGGAGTGTCGCTCTCCACGTCTATCATGGAACCCATGGAGTCGAAGAAGTTCCTGCCCATCATGGGGGAGAACAAGCTCTGGAAGTTGTGGAAAGGATCTTGGAATAGAGAGCGGATGCTTCTGGTGTGTCGAGCATACGGCAACAGGAATTTAGGAAAGAAGAAGATAGGAGGTTCGGTGTGAACATGATCTGCCACCTGCAACGCAAACACAAAGAAAGAGCTGAAGAGACGCAATGCTCTCTGCAGGACGTCACAACAATACGATGCAGAATGTAAAATGAAGTTTTTAAATCCTCCTAAGGTTTAGTTCATTGTTAAAAACATGTGTTGCTTTAAAATTGGTTCTTTTTGGTTTGTCTGCCTCTTGGATGCTTTCCACTTGGTGCTCCTGGCAGGTTGGAACACCAGCACTGTTCTGGTTTACTGGGACCAACAGACTGCCTTCAGGACAGAGTTTCTACAGTTTTTTTTTGTTTGTTTGTTTTTTTTTTTTTTTTTGCAAATGATTAAAGTGGTTGACATTTCAGTTGGATGTCTTTGTTTTCTGTGAAGACCAGAAACAATTTAAGATTCACCAATAACAGATTATTACAACAGGACTTTTTAAAGTTACGGTGTAGGAAAAGCCATTTAAATGATAGCAGTGGCTCCTTCCTTTCTCTGCATATGCAAACGGTTATACGCCGTTTCTTTTAAAGATGTTTTCCGTCTCAAAAAGATATTTGTATCCAAAACCATTTTTCTGACCAATTGGCTTTATGCACAACTCCAGTACTTCCTGAACTTAAGACAAACTTAGTAATCACAACTGCAACGGCCAGACACACCTGGATTTATCAGTTCGTCTAGTAATAAAAGAAAAGAACCGCGGTGCTGACTTGATTTCAGGAAGTAGTGAAGCTGTGCATAAAGCCGATTGCATCCTCCATCCCCCTTTTCTTCAAAGGTATCATTATACTGGTGGATTGTAATATCCGTCCAGCCATTATTTGTACCTCTTATCTCAATCATTGGGCAAGAGGTGGAGGTACACCCTGGACAGGTTGCCAGTCCATCACAGGAGCAACAGAGAGACAAACAACCAGTCCCAGACAGATTCACTCCAAATGACCGGTCAACCTAACATCTTTGATTGATGGAAAGAAGCCATGGCAACATGAGGAGAACATCCAAACTCTACACATAAAGGTCTCTGTCCAAGCTGAGGTTTGAACTAATGACTTTTTTCGCTGTGAGGCTGCGGTGCTAACCACCATACCACCGTGCAGCTTGGTGGATATATGGTTAAATATATTAGTTTGCATGTTGGATCCCAAATTGTGCTTGAAAGTCAAACCTTTATGTCCAAAGCAACAAGCTAAAACTCAGGCTGGGAATAAAAAAAACTTTTGATGCCATTTGAAAAACTTGAACGTTTGTACATGTTGTAGGCGTCATCCTTGTGTGTTTACCAGTGTTCAGTCATACCTTCATGCTGTCTGAGAATATGCTGTCCACTCCGTGGGACATCTCAGAATACTTTTCCTCCAGGTTTTTGAACTCTTTGTTCTGCCGCTGCCCCTCCTTCTCCAGAGTGTCGATCCTCTCCCCATTGATCCAGATGGAGAAGGGAGATGTCCTGTTCAGCACGTCTTCAAGCTGCAGATTTTAGCAGCAACTTTAGCCTCAAATCAAACCTTAAAGATCTGAGAGCTTCCCATGTAAGGGAAGTGTACAAATGTGTTCAGTATGCCGCATCTCAGCGTCTGACCTGGCGTCCCACCAGTCCTGATCCGGAGCTGCAGGTTCGGGAGTAATATTTAACACAGGTCTTCTTCAGGCAAGGCTTGCACTCCTCCCACAGAGCCATCATGGTCTCATTGCAAACCTCCTCCTCCTTTGCCAGCTTGGCCTCCATCTCCTGAGCCTCACGCATGGCTTCCTGCATTACAACATGAAAACTGTTGTTTTTGGTGCCGCGTTTGTTCGTCTTTTATCCTGTTTTAAACATTTATCATTTTAAAGCTACAACAGCAAACACTGAGACTATGTACAACCTGCATGTTGTTGAAGCAAGATACCCGCAGAGACCGCTCATGTACAGGTAGGACATGTAAACGCCCAAGCCGAGCTGTTTGTAATTCATGTCTTTACCTCTTTCTGCTGCTTGGTGTGCTCCAGGGCATCCACAAACTTTTTGTGGACTTCTGAGGATTGCTGCATCATTGAGTTCATCGACTTCACTCCGTCGATGGCATTCTCAATCTCTTTATTCAGAAACTTCTCTCCTTGGAGGGAAATCTCTGTAAAACACAACATAAAGAAAGAAGATTAGTTCAAACATGGACAGATTCTTACAGTATTTTTGTTTATTTTTCATTTTAAGTCATTGTGGTCTTGGCTACAGGCAACACAGTCATCATTAATCTGATTGTATTATTTGCATATTAATTATTGTTGCATTCATTTGGAATTTTATTCATTTTTAAAGCTGATGTAAAGGTTTGTTGCTGCTATTATGTCATTTGCTTTTATATAATCAGTGATACAGCAAAGAGGTGGCTTAAAGGAGTCGCCTTAATTATTTTCCCTTTTTGAATCTTTATTTTTTCTTTTGCAAACATGATGTCGTTGTAACTAAACACATGTTAATCCAGCTGTGACGTCCATAATCACTGTAGAATGGAAAGAAACCGTGTCAATGTGTCATCAAACCATTAAGATCTTCTTTTGATGGTGGAAGGACGCAACTAGCGGAGGCTATTAGAAGAGCCAGTAAGGCCAGGGACTCTTTAGACCCTTTCTTCTTCATCATCATCATCATCATTAACATCCTCTCTGACTCTCAGGGGGCCAGCAGACAATGATGAGAAACACCTGGAAAAAAAAGATAAAAATCACAAAAGGTTTCCTGTGAAACTGCTGATATAAATCTTTCTCCACTAGATGGCGCTGCAAGCTGTAAGGACACCAGATGAGGAGTTACGCAGCAGAAATAAGAGCCTGCTTGCTCAGCAGATTCAGATTCTCACCCTGCAGTACATAAAAATAACCATGTGAATCAATACAGATAAATTATGCAGAACTGCAGCAGACGGACCGCTTTTTATGAACAATCTGACCTCCAATCAGCCATTACTGTGATTCTGTCTGCGCCTTTCAAAGTTATTATATAAAAAGGAGAACAGCAGGGTCTTTCTCTGCTTTCCCTTTGTTTTCCTATGGCGTGTGATTGGTCAGATGCCTGCTATGATTCAGCAAGGACAGAATGAGCAGAGAGAGGCTGTGACAGTGTCGAGATGGACAAAGAGACAGGAATTTGTCCTAATAGATGAACTGTTCTCATTTATGAGCAGCTTTTTCCCACAATGTCTAATCTCTTTGCCACAATGCTCACTTTTCTTTCAGACCGCCTCCTTCAAACAGAGGATCTTGTCCGTAAATATTAGTTTTTAAACCTGCAACCCAAGGAGGTTTGGGAGCCTGATACGCACAGTAAAAAGGCCGCAACACATGTTTGTGTTAGCAATTCATGCAGCATTTATGATGTTTCTGTTTAAACCTCCATGTTGCTGTAAATCCATACAGAGACGTGCTCCTGTCTCAGAATTTTCTCCTCCGAAGCCAGCATTGTTCTTGGCTTTGCAGTTGTTGACTATTTCTGCCTGAGCATGGTGTTTTTTTCAGGTTTAATAACAAATAAAAAGAACCAAGAGCAAAAGCATAAGTATGGGAGGAATAGGTGAATTATTGGTTAAAATAAAAGATTTAAATAAGACCGATCAGACATAATTTTCTCTAGAAAAAGAATCAGAATATTGCTGTGCAGGAAGCATTCTGCCATGTCTGCATCAGATTAATGCACAAGGGCATCAGGTGTGTTGAAACAGGACATGTTTCATACACAACGGCTGACACAGTTATAGGCAGCAAATTCATATCCGGATGCTTGGATGTCTCATACTGTTTGTCATCAGGCAATCCAATGCAATACAAAATGTGTTTTTGTGTGTGAGATATCATGTCACTCTGGCACCGTTTAGGGCAAAAATGACTGTCTGAGCAGAACCAAAACATTATGCCTTCAGGATAATCCATTACTGTTCTTTGAGCATTGAAACAAACCTCATGGCTGACTTTCATCAAATCTAAATCTCTGCCTGCTTTGACCTTCTTCATCTCGGCCTCATATCCTGGTTAAGTGGATTTTCACGGGACGGATATCTTGAATTTCTCATGAGAATCCAGCTGCTTCTCAAGGTTTTGTCTGAACATTAATGTAAACAGTTTCTGTTTGGTCTGAACCCAACAGAAGACAAACATGTTAAATGCAGCAACCAGAATCTGTTTGATACACGCAGGATGTGAACATGGCTGCCGCATCAGAGGCAGGATTATTGCAGCTACACGCAGCACAAAGTTATTTCCTATTTTTATTCTTTAATCAATACTTATGTAGAAATAAAAAAAAAATAAAAAGAGTTTATGTAATTAAATCATCTCTGTAGTGTGATCTTTTTTCAGTCACCTACTCATCCACCATCATCTCCTGTTGTTATGGTAACAGGCAAAGCACAAAGTCCACATTATGATGTTGGTGTAAATCTCGAAAGCCAAAACAGAAAGATTTACAACCATTACATTCACTTTTTTCATCCAACTGTCTATTTCTAGTTAGCATTAGCATTAGTTTCTCCTATGATGCTTCTTGAGACCTTCAGCTTTAAAACATAGAAGCTTGTTTACCCAGACTGAACGGTTGTGTTTGTCAGAATAATGGCAGATATATTCATAAACTCAAAATCAGTGCACCCGCACTGGATGTTCATGTCCTTTAGTTTGCAGCTTGAGGGAGAAAAAAAGAGTCACCAAATGTTCCGAACCCAGCAGGACTGCAAAGCCACCTGGGAGCACAGAATGTCCCACTTCTTCCTCCCTGTTTGAACTCACATGTTCATAAAGTCCTTCCTACACGCTGACTTCATTATTCACATGAGGTAGGTTTTTTAAAGCCACTTTCACAAGTTTTTTTTATTTTAAATTAGAGGGAAATAAAACGTGATGGGAAAGAATGAGCAATAAAGCAGAGGGGAGAAACAGAAAGAGAAGGAGCCACACGGAGAAAGTTAAACAACCAAAGAAGTCATTTGCAAAGCAGAGTCTGAGATACGTTATTTGAATAGCAGCTGCAGTGATTCCAGTTACACAACACTTTCCCTCTCCAGATGTTGCCCTGAGGTCTTCCAGAAAGTTCTGCTTTTAAATGTGCAACACCAACTACTGTTTATAACAATATATTCTGACCAATTTCACAACTTTAATAGGTTGTTAATTGATTGTGAGACATTAGTGGGATAAAAATCGATAAGCTAATCATTGCAAATTCATTTGCAGTGATCCAGACAATGGTTTAGATACTTTAACATCACAATAGTTGTGTTTTGGTCTGTTAGGAAGACTAAATCAACTAGCAGACATCCACTTAGTTGTACTTTAAGCTTCATTTGTTTACAATAAAAAAAATGTGAAGGTTGTACTTCTAATGTGTGAGTACTTTATGGCACAGGGTACAAGGACAACATATTACAAGACATTAATGGTATGCATTATTTACATTTTAGGTAGTCTTGCTTAATTTGTGTAATCCCATCATTAATTTACTGCACCGTTTTGAGTTTGTTTAGGTGCATACATCATGATAAATTGACTTTATTTTGCTGGTCCTGTGTTTCTACTGTTGTCAATATGAAACAGTCGGATAAATGCTGGAATAAAACAATACTAATCTGGATGATCCAGGCTCTATTCTCTCTAATTAGGACACTGGCATATGTGGCCTCATTTCAAGTATTTGGGGATTTCTACACCCAAAGGATGCACTTGTCATATGTCACGGAGAAGTAAGATTTAGATCTAAAGTAGGGAATTTAAACATTGTATTGTAAATGATGTATGTTGCACTAGAATATATTACACCAATATACTGTGTATACTCCCCTTTCTTCACATTGCGTCAATTTGATAGTAAAAAAACATGGAACTTCGTATTTAGTCCAATTTTCTCATTCTGCAGCATGCACTGCTGCTGCTCTGAAGGCTGATCTTTACTGAAGATAAAGCAAAATAGAGTGACGTCATCTACTATAATCCAGTTGTTTTGATCCAGAGATGGAGGTGATATACATTTCTGAGCAATACAATTAGTAATAAGTAATAAGAAGAATGTTGCATCTTAATAAAACAGATGCATTGACTTATTTAAAAAAAAAACAAAAAAACATTACTACAAAGTCTTTTTTATAGTCTGACATTCAAACAGCCATACTTATGATATTGAGCAAATCTCTGCTCCATACTTGCTTTTTTGTTGTTTTAATTTACATATAATGATAAAACTCTACTAATTGCAGCTTGTACAACAAAGGATCATGTGTCCTCATGTGTCATCACCAAGATGCAGACAAATAAACGCGTCTATGACTCACCTCTGTTTGTTTCCTGACACTCCAGACCGTCTGAAGCTACGCCAGCGTCGCTGCGGCCAGTATTTATACCAGCGGATAACAGGCGCGCGCAGACACGCTAATGCTGCGTTCACTGTCAAACTCACCGCTGTGAAACCAACTTCCTGGATGAGGCTTCAAAATAACTTTATTAGCAGAAAAGTTTTAAAACCTTGGTGTTCTTTTCTATCTTTTTTTCTATCCTCTCCTGTCATGTCAAGCAATACAATTCAAATTCTGTAACATAAACATCTTTCTGAATAAACAAATTTAGATTATCATATATCTCTTGATAAAGCAAAATGGCCAAGCACCACACAGCAACTACACTATCATTCTGCTTGCTTTAAATCGGGACAAGACAAGTTAAAGAAAATAAATAAGTGAATAAATAAACAAAACCTTTCATCCCCTGTCCCATTTTTTTCGTTTGGCATTTTGAAAATAAAGTTTTAGCTGTTTAGCTTAGCTTCACTTCAATCTGAAAAGAAAAGGCTAGTTATTATTAGCTTACAAGTGAGCATAAAAAACATAATACTTTATATATATATATATATATATATATATATATATATA
>JBAMHX010000025.1:17924991-17939739 GCA_037177515.1 Pseudomugil tenellus | reverse complement strand
CCATCCATCCATCCATCCATCCATCCATCCATCCATCCATCCATCCATCCATCCATCCATCCATCCATCATCTGTATGGGTAATTGGAGCCTATCCCAGCAATCATTGGGCAAGAGGCAAATTTAAATCCAATAATAAAACTCTTGTATGATTTATTATATCAGTTCTTTACGGTCCTTCTCTGCAGCACACACTCCTGATTCAGATGAACTGGTTGTTAACAGGTATGGGCAGGTTACATTTTTTCAAACACAGAGGGTCCCCTGCCTCTCATTAAGGAGATCCCTACCCTTCATTACTGCAATTAGCTTCATTAGCTGCACCTGTGAGGGTGAGAATAAAAGGTCTGACTGGGAAAGTTTACAGTTTCCGTTCCACTCTAGTTGCTGCAGCCCATTCATGCATTTCTCCTCCTAAATTCTTTTGTTTTTTTTTAAAGTTTTTTCAAATAAAACTTTATTGTTACAGATTCAGGTCTGTTTCCATTTTATCCTCTGGCCTGAAGAGTTGGAACGTAATACACTCAGGCAGGAAATACTTGACTTTTTCTTCTGTTATAGCTGTGTTAACACAACTAGGTTCCTTTTGAGGAAATTGCGTGTCACCATGGCAAAACACTCATCCTGGTTTTCACTATATGGTGGGTCAAACAGAATCTCCGGTCAGCTCAGGTGTTATTAAGGCTTATAAAGAAAGTAAATAACAAACATAAGCATAATTAATTAAAATCTAATCAAATATTACAAAGCTAAACAACAATTATGTAATGTCTGTATCAGTGTGTCTGCAGATTATACAAACAATGAGTACAAATATAAATATTTCTTTCCTCATGTGACCTTAGTTGTTGTCATGACAACAGGTTAAATCCATTACATTTACATCAATCAAAATACAGCCAGTGTTTGACAATATCAAAGCCACAGTGACAGTCAAGTTCTGCAGTTTTGTTCATAAACACTCGATGGAAACTGATCACATCAAGATGGATCTTGTTGGAGTAATTACTGCCAGAAAGTCGTAAAGAATGAAATTCCTCAATCTCCTTGTGAGATTTGTTCTTTTCACTGATTTGTTGCCATGCTGAATTCAAACCAAAGTTCACTCACAACATGGAAATGCATAAAAAATGCAGCTCGTCACACTGAAGGAGAATGAAAACCACTAAACGATGCAACATGGAGCACTTTCTCTTTAAAACCATGTTCACTGTATCAATTCACAGCATGAGAATGTAGCAGCAGGATGTTAGTAACCTGGCTGCTTCACACCAACATACTGCACAACATATTTATTATCATAAACTATTTTAGCAAGAGAAACTTTGACATGTTCATAGCATTGTTTTAAAGGTAAATGTAGAATAGGAATGAATTCAGACATTATATGTAACTGTACTGATATATTTGTTCTGGTTTTCTAAGGGAGGAATAAAGTAAATACACCCTTTTTGCACTGTCAGTATGCATTAGTGCAGGAATTAAGCAGCTGTTGTTATGCTTTCATAATTCCCACAGACCAAACAGTGCTGCGACTATCAGTGCTGATTTGCTACTATAACTTTGCGTGTTTCATGTCTATTTTACTTACTGGTATGATTTAGATGGGAACGCTTTACATCCCTGGACATTTGGGTTATTGGTCCAAGCTTCGTTTTTACAATGATGTGCCAATTTTCCCATGTGGCTGTGCTCTGTTGTTTGTTACTTCTTCTGTGTAAAACTCTGACAAAAGCTGCAAAGCACGCAGAGAAGAGGAAGGCCAGTTTGAGACCAACTGAGTACATATAAGTATAATTTGACTTACAGCTGCATTTAAAATCCGAATAGTTTAATTTAAAACTTGTTTTATGGATAAAAGACTAGTTGAGAACTATTTTACTTTCCTTGCTGATGTAACAGAATCATTATATCCCAGAATGCGCAGTGTCTGGGATATAATGCTGTCGTGTAAGCACGATAACTCAAACAGTTGGAATTTGATACTCAATGTACCTGT
The DNA here is from genome assembly GCA_037177515.1 of Pseudomugil tenellus. Classification (NCBI taxonomy): domain Eukaryota; kingdom Metazoa; phylum Chordata; class Actinopteri; order Atheriniformes; family Pseudomugilidae; genus Pseudomugil; species Pseudomugil tenellus. The sequence continues at coordinate 17,937,741 of JBAMHX010000025.1, read as the reverse complement.
TTAGATGCACCTGCATTGAATTTCACGATTTTAGGATTTATGGTTTCCCCACCAGGTGGCGGTTTATTCAGGAAAAATCTGATTTTTGTTAGGAAACATGGGTTGGATTAGTTTGGTTTCATTTTATAGAGTTCTTTGTTTCCTGTTAGCTCTATTTTTGTTAACTGGTTTCACCTGAGTTAGTAATTATGTTTAGTTCTGTGTATTTAAGTCCCTGCTGGATCATTGGTTTATCATTAGTTTGTTTGTGGTGAGTGTCAGCATCATTGTCCAGAGTGGATTTGAAGTTTAGTTGGAAATAAACCTATTCCAGTAGATTCTACTTGCCTCCTGCCTTGCCTCTAACTGTGTTTGGGTCCAAACCTCCATCTCCACCCTCCACTGATGACAATTTTTGGCTACATCTCTGGAACTATTTCTCTCATTGACCTCAAATCGAGTGCAAATAAAAGGTCATGACCTCGGGATGCATCCTGTCCTGATGTCATACCGGGCTGGTTCAAAGTTTCCACACCAGGTGGAGCTTTGTGACTAAATGTGCAGCTTTATATTATTGTATTGTGTCTATTTGAGGATTGGGGAATAAGAGGATTGGAGGCGTTCGCTGACATTCCCCTAGCAGTCACATCTGACAGTATAGGCCGCTTGTTTTTCTTGAAGTTTCATCTGCTACTTGAGGATAACATGGCTTCAAAGGTGCATGTATTTGTGACTGAGTAAACTTTAGTAATGTAAGCTGAATCTGCAATTATGATGGCAGCCTGTTATAGCAAGCATGACTCAACAGTCTTAGCTTTCCAATGATGTATAACGTGTTTTTATCATTGGGGAGTAAACATTTTGTGCAAAGGACACATCACTGACCAGTGAAGAGACTGTAAGATGTCACAAACAGCATACTCATACACCTTCAGGTTTCTGAAACAAGCTATATCAGTTTCACTTGACTGATGCTTCCTTAAAATATTTACTACTTTGGCAATATTCGTGCTTAAAACTCTACATGACAGCAACATCCAACAAACAGTGCACACATGGTATTAATGCTTTCTAGCCTAAAGGTTATGTTCCTTTAGTTTCCACTCAGTGTGGGTAGTTTAGCATACGTTGGGTAAAATTAAGCTAATCATCTTTTGCACAAGCCTTTGGCAAAGTATTTTGTCCTGTTGTTCTGCAATAGAAAAAAACTAAGATCTCAGTCTGTAACTGGTATCTGGAAGACAGCTTATTTTTTCTGGGCTTTAACTCATAACATAATACAATCTGAGCTTACTTGCTATCCTTGGTGACCTCAAACATTTCGATGATGCTGGTGTTTATTTAAGGACATTGTGTTATTTTGTGCGTGCGAAGGGATGAACTGAGAGATGTTGGTCATTTAATGACCCCCTGAAAACCAGTATTGAATAAATCTCACATCTGTTACAACACATTTACCTTTCTAGCTGGTTTGAGGGTCAAACTGGGCCCTATGGGTTTTTTACCTGTGTTGCTCAGCCATCCAACCCAAACAGACTTCGTTGCCTGTTAAATGTCATGCAAAAGTAACTTTATGAGTGATTATCTCCTTAAAATGTTGTTCTTGTGTTTGCAGATTTGCTGTGTTTAAGTTCAGCTTGATTTGTCCTGTTTTAGTGTTGCTTCCTGTTTTATATTAGAGTTTTTCCTGTATACATGCTGTTGTATTTACACTTCCATTGTAACTGGCTTTGAGTTACCTATTTTTATGTCTTTATAAAGGATAACAGTGCAAAAAACATTGGTATTCACAGTTTCTACTTTCTCTTTTGATCTGCATTGTTACACATGCATCCACAAAGAAAGCACAGTGACCAATAAATGAATCACATTCATTATAAAGTTGCATATCTGAGCGTTTTAACATATTTCTATATGGGATGAAACATTGACAGAAAAAGGTTTGAATGATTTATGAAATGGCACAGTGAGTGCAGCAGATGAAATAAAGGAGCTGAAATAAAAAGCTACCAGACAGCTGCTGGAGCTGCTTCGTCAGCTGGCTGGCCGGATGTGTGCGAGCATAACACCTGCCGTTTTCTAACACACTGGTAGCCGAGGTTACTGGGAGCAAGCTGAGAAGGCTGGTCTGTGGTGCCAGAAGGGGATTACAGCTTTGACGCCTGTGTTGCTGTGTGTCCATAAATGTGTGAGCAGAAAAACCTTTTTCCCGTCTCAGAGACCAAGGCCACAGATAGACAAGGTGCTTACGCCACATTGTTCAAACATTTGTTAGCAATTAGCCTCGGCCACAAAACTGACTCTCAACACATGGACCCTCCCTGCTTCTCTCCCCATCTTTTTTTTCATCCTGTCCCTTTTCCAGTCCCTCCCTCATTTTCCACTTTCTTTGTTCCCCTCCCATGTCTCCCTCTCCCTCCCTTCTGTCTCTCTTTCTCCTTAACCTCTCTTCCCTCTTTTTCTCAGCCTTCCTCCAACATTTTGCCCTCCCTTTTCAGGCTTGCACATGGTTTCTGTTTGAGAAGGTTTAGCTTTCTCAGGCTCTGCATGAGAGAGGGAGGATGCCAGAGAGCTGCATGCAAACACATATTCAAAAGCGAAACACTGAGCAGTTTTCAGCTGAAGTGTCAGAATTTATGTAACTGAGATAATCTTTATAGATATATTTTGTTTGTTCTTTTACTTAAGATGCTGAGATGCTTTTTTGCATCATACTGGATGAAGGAGAGTCCAGTTCTGTGATTATTTCTAATTTGTTAAAGTAAGACGTTGCAGGAATCTGGGACTTTCTACGGATTATCGTCTTTATTTTGTGGGGAGAAAAAGTGGACAAAGACTTCATCATCATCTCCATCATCAGCCGAAAGATAAGGAAACAGGACCAGCATCTCCATACAGGATTCCAGAGTCAGAAAAAATGAAAGGTACTTTCTTTTCATTGTAACATCTTACCAAATATTAATATATTTTTTTTGTTTTTGGTGAAAAATATTTGTTTCTTTCTATCAACTGAGTGCATTTCGTTGAGTGAAAAATGGTAAAAATGTTAAAAAACTACATCTGTAATGGTGCCATGCAGGTCTGCACCTGTACGAAGCACAGGACCACATATGCTCCTCATCAGCAATGAAACTTGGCAGCATGGATCCCGAGAAAGTACGCAGTTGTTGTTGTTGGATGCGAGACTGATCAGTCAGCTTTAAAACTCTGTGTGTGTGTGTGTGTGTGTGTGTGTGTGTGTGTGTGTGTGTGTGTGTGTGTGTGTGTGAGAGAGAACCACAGAAGCATTTTGTGAAACATAAAATGTTCTCAACCCTGCCAGTCTCCCACAGACTGACTTAATGTTACCCTATAAAGGAGGAGAGAGAAAACAATGTGGATGAATTTGAGAGTTTTCACAACATGGAACGAAAGGAAAACCAGTAGCTTTGATGAGCGCAGGGCCTTTTTCATGCTTTCCAGACCTACAGTGTTATAAAAATGGCTGACAAACAACATGATAAATGCATAAGTAAACAAAGGACATACTCCAGAGTTGTTTGTGTTTTTGGTATCATTAGCTATAAGCTTCTTTGCTCAAGTTTTAACCATACCATGGTGTAAAGCAAGGGTGCAGAGTCCTGGTCCTCGCGGGCCGTAATCCTGCAGGTTTTCCATGTGTCCCTGGTCCAGCACACCTGATTCCAATCAAATGGATCCAACAGCTTATCAAGATCTGCAGTGATTCATTCATTTGAATCTAGTGTGTTGGAACAGGGAGCTCTTTCAGGACGAGGGCCATGGTTCCCCACCCCTAAAGGGTAACTGCTTTACACCAGCTTGGTGACCACTGGTCTACTCATTATGGGATCTATATGCTACAGCACATATATCACTTGGCTTTTTTTAGAGTTTGGTATCGGTTACCTGAGTTGTTGTTTATAAGGAGAAACCAGCTACTATCTGGAGGAAAACTGTAAAGTAGTATAAAGATATTTGGTTATATTAGAAGGATAATACACAGTGTACCTTTGCACTTCTCATTCAAACCAATTCACGTCTTTATGTTGTGGGACATAGGATCTAATCTGAGCTGTGCAGAGATGGGTGTAGAGCAAAGTAAGGTGTGTTATCGAAATGTTCTTTGCTCTACAAGTCTAATCAGAAGAGATCATAGATCTGAATAAATCACCTTCCTCACACTTGCCAGACATCGTACAGAGTAATAGGACGCTTAAAGTTAGTTAGAGGAAACTCTCCCCATCAGAATGCCAATGTACTCCACTCTCAACATGAAGTAAAAATATCTCACCATGAGAATATTCTGAACTTACACCCCCTTATCTGCTGCTCATCTCTTCTCAAAGCTCTCCTCTGGTAGCTTGTAAGATGTATCCTACATTAGTGTCTGGAAGAACGAGCTACCTCCCAGATATGCTTTCACTTGCATTGCAACTGGCACTGAACTGGGATATGATTAGTACACCTTTCTCCCTTTGCTCTATATGCTCTTCCCCATGTATGCTAACCCCACGGGTTAGCACATGCTACCTCCAAAGCCCCTTAAACCAAATGCAAGTGTTATTTCATGTCCAAGCATATGGATTTTATGCCAAAACCTAAACATTTGGCTTTAGTGCTTAACGATAATAAAGATAAGATAATATAAAGATAAAAAGTTTTATTTAATGTCTTATTTTAGAGTCTTGCTAAAGATTAACCCAGCAACCATCAAATGAGGCAAGTTACCAGTTCACGGGGCCAACATAGAGAGAGAAACAAGACAATCATGCACACTCACACTCACTCTGAGGGTCACTACAGCATTGTGTGAACCCAACATGGATGTAGCAGGAGTTTGGGAGGAAGATGTTTTAGACCATCAGTCAGTTTAAATTAGGGATGCACGATATATTGGTGCTAATATCGATATCTGCAGATATTTGTCTATTTTTCAAATACAGGTCCGATAACTAAAACTGGGCCGATATTAATAACTGGTATTTATTTAAGGCTACTTTGTATGTGTGTCAGGAGATGGAGAAGGCATGTGGCATTTGTTTGGGGATGTTACAGTGATAGTGATGCAACACAGCACTGGGAGGTCTTTAACTGCAGCGAAGAAGCGGTTTAAGACTGTTCATAGTGAAGAAAAATGCACTAATAACAAACTTTAGGAAAAAATGTTTTTGGTAAACATCAGTTATCGACCATAGGAACAATATTAATATCAAATATTGGTATCGCCCCAAATTTTTATTTCTGTGCATCTCTAGTTTAAATATAGCAATGCAGATGATAGATTCATATTGGAAACTTAGTCACTTACAAATGATGCAGAAAACATCTGCCATTCATACTATCTACAGGGTGTGCATCATTAAACTTGGTTCAACCTTATGCCTGATTGTGCATACTTGATAACCTTTCTGAGACATTTTGCATCACTTTATGGTAGAAACCTTATTCAAAACTCAGTTGCACACTATATGATACTGGTCTCCTGCCACCTGGGGAACACTAGAAAGCAGATGACTATAATTTACAATATTTGACCTTTCACATGGTAATAAATGGTAAAAATGCCAAAAATGGTCTTTTTTTTCCAGATTTTATTAAAGGGCCAAAAAAAATCCAAAACTTTCTTGAGCAGTTGTTCTTATTTCAGGTAACTGTACAGTGCTGTTAAAAATACAAAGTCTACATGTGAATACTAAATGTGTATTTACTTTCTGCTAGTTTTTAATAAGTTAAAGTTGCTGATACCTTCGGGTTCTGCTTGGAGTCTCAATTTCTTTAATTTGAGATATTATAAATGACAAACCGAATCTGTCTGTCTCTGTTTGGAAAGTGGTAAAATATTGCCCCTTTGTCTCAGTGCTTTTAGGTTTTATGTAGTTTTCTGGATTTCTAAAAAGCTCTTTTGCTTCTGCATTAAAACATAAAACAGCTCTCTGTGTCATGTTTTACATGATGACATTTAAACAGGTTAGCACACAAGATTTTAAATTGTGTTGCATGAGAGCTAATTAAATGAAATTGAGGTTTAAGTAGAAATATACAGAAGTTAAATAAGAATCTACCTCTGACAAGCTCGTTGGACTAGAACCACAAGGCGGCATTGCAAATTAGCCTACTTAAGTACATATTCACTGATCTTGTCAGCCAAACTGTGCAGGGCACCGTTAACGTGGTTTCCAGTCTTGCCCATGCGGAACAAAACATGCTACTTCATACATTCCTAACTGGGCTGGAGAAGAGGGTGAGAAATGGGTGGAAAAACGGAGGGCAGGAGTCAGGTGTTCGGCTGGGAAAAGCCAAGGAAAGAGTGAGCAACAGGAAGTGGTGAAATGTGTGTTCAAGATTCTTGTTTTCAATAAGACTTTTCTTGTATTAAATGTTATTTACAGTTAAAACATCTTAAAGTAGGAACTGTAAAAATCTATATCTGAACACGTCTTTTCTGAACTTTTACTTGTCTTAACACTAGTTTTAGGGGGAATCCCATTTCACCCCTTGGCCCTACCCCTACGTTTTGTGCGTGTAGGGGTAGGAGTGTCCCAATTCCTATGAGGACAGAGAGAAAGGGGTAAGTGATAGGGCTATATACCCCTTCAAAAAAAGATTTTTCAGGAGCACACTTCAAACCAAGGGGAATGAAAAATTTCCCGGAATACCTTGCGATTTACCAACGTGATGGCTACTGCTGAGTCTAAAGAAGTTCACAAATGTATTTTCTCCACTGAAAAGTTTTTTCAAATCGTGAAAAATGTTGATTTGTATAGTTTAACGTAATTTTAATATGTAGTAGTCAATCTCTTAACAAAATGCACACGGAAAAAAAGTCGCTAGCTCCAGTTGAAGCTCCAGTAATGTAGCATACTTAACGTTAGCGGTGCTGTGTAGCGAGACATGCTTATCTACTCTGGTAACGTTATTAAATTTTTTTTTGCAACTTCGCTGCTGGCCGTGAATGGGTGTCCCAAATCCTAGGGCTAACTTTTCACCACTTGTAACTCCATTTGAAGGGGTGAGGGGCAAGGGGTAGGGGAAGGGGTAAGAATGAGAAATGGGATTGGGCCTTAGTCATCTGTTCGATGGGATATGAAACTAAAATGTTTGCAGGCTTGTTAGAGAGATTATATAAGCTGCAGGAGTGATGGAGGAAAGTCATAGATAAGACTAAAGTTCATAATAAAGCATAGTATTTTTTTCTCTTTGCTTTCATATTCATTTGCTGATCACATTTAATTTTCCAAACATATTTTTTACTTCTTCTTTAATTTAGCAGTCATGGCTACTTGTTTTAGTCCAAATATTTTCCTGGTTTGGTTGTTGTACAACAAAACTACAGTACATGTCTCTTTTACCCTAAATACATGTGTTTCTGACTCATTTTGATGGCAAATTGACATTCATTATACATCTTTCTGGAGCTGTCATTGCCTAGAAGTGTCACAAGGAAGAGGCATCAAACTTGATCACCTTTTGTTTTTTGTTTTTGAAGCATTAGATTTCATCTGCATTTTGAGGGGAGAATATTAGGCATTAGCAATATTTAACACGAGTCAAGATTTAACTGACTTTTACTGGCTAGAAAGAGCTCAGAGAAGAGACAGGATATAAGACAGATGCCTGGCAGTTCCATGTTCGTTTGCTACAGCTGTGTGGTTTTGCCAAATCTATTACACAAAAAAGCTTTTCCTCTACATTATTATGCAAAATAATGATTTCTAAGTGGTTCTAAGGTGTTCATTTACCACATGTGAAGCCAGCTTCATTCCTAAATTTCTAACATTGTTGTACCTCTGATTTGGTGGTCACTGCATAAAAACTGGGTCGTAAAAATACCAACATACGAACATGTCTTGAAAGTAATGAATATAGTACCCACTCTCTGGCCATCCAGCCTTGTAAATCTAACCAAGCATATCTCCGTGCTTCAGCTCTGCTCTTCAAAAGCAGCTCAGCCCTGACAAGCCCTGATGTTTTTACAGGATTGTGAATCTGAAAATCTCTGATTTCACTGTCAAACCACAAGAAAAAGAATATTTTCTTGTAATAGCTTGTCTATAGTGTTGCAGACAGCAGCAACACATACCAGCCATTTAAAGTACGGTATAGAGACCTCACACTCCAATCATAGGGTATAAAAAATGTCAGAATGTAAGAAGTGATTTGGAAAGCAACTTGTCTGCCTTTATGAGCTGTTGTCAAGACTCTGATCTATGACAGGGCCAATTTTCTCTCTGGTTTAGTTTGGAATTACTGATGTTCTTAAGTCTTTTTCTTCTTTTTAAAAACAATATATCAACAAAGAACTGGGCATATTATTAGCAAAGCTGTTTCTTTGGATCTTTATGCAGTGAAGACATCTGTGTTGGTGACTTAGATCCCATTATGGACCAAACGATGTGGTGAGGTAAGTGGACATTTGGGGCAAATTACTTAAAAGGATAACATTTTGCACAATGCACTGGCAGAATTACAGTCCATAGAGAGGGTGAAAGGGGGGAGAGAGGGTTTAGAAGGGGTTTGGAAAGTCCAAACCCCCTAAAAATAAACCACAGCACGGAAACCACAAACATGGGGTGGTGCTGATGGTTAGCAGGCTTTGGTAATGCATTCAGAAAAAACAAATGTCCAAAGGAGGAAAGAAGAAGAATGAAGACTCCATGATAGTAAATAGCAGCATCCTGACAGTTGGAAATGTATACTTTTATTCCTTTCTATAATCTGTTTATATTTATTAATAACTTTTCATGGCATAAGATGGAAAGGGAGGAGACAGAAGAAATATAGCTTTCGTTTTTAAGTGTTGGCTGGCTGCTGAACACCATCTGGAGCCACATATTTTAATCATGATTAAGAAACAAAATGGCAATACTTGTATGTTTTAAGTGCAGTCTTGTGAGTGTTAAAGTTTAAGGGCTATGTCCGGACCCTGCGTTTTGCTTCCTCTCTTATTTCGTAGAGTTCCCTGTTTTGCTTCTGTTATTGGTTCAGATGGGTTAATTTAGGTTATCATGTTCACCTGTGTGTAATATTGTTGCCTGTGTATTTATACCCCCTGCCTTTATGTTCAGTTTGCTGGATCGTTTGCTTTGTGTTAGGAGGTCCTGTTTTTTTTTTTTTTTTTTTTTGGCTCAGTCAAAAACGAAAGTTAGTTATTTCTGCATTCCTACTGGCTCCTGCGTTTCACTCTGTATTATTTCATCCTATACTTCCTAACAGTGAGTGTAAAATGCACATTAATAAAACATATTTTTCTTTTAAACTTACATGTGGTGTTTTGATCACAGAGATCTTTTGTATCTTGCTGCACACTTTTAAATAGAAAAGCTGCTGGCAAGCTCTGTTGCATCATCGGACACGTTTTAACATTCATTCATTTTGTACACAGCTTATTCCAGTTCATGGCGGCAGGTGACTAACCCAGAGATTAGCAGGTGAGAGGCAGGTGCACCCTGGACAGGGTCAACACAGAAAGACACACAACCACTCCCACCTAGGGACAAATAACAACAGATTAACCTGACTTGCATGTCAAGTGGGAGGAAGCCGGAGTGCCAGGGGAAAGCGAATACACAAACACACACACAAAGACACGCAAACTCCACACAGAAAAGCCGCCATTTGAAGCTGAGGCTCAAACCAGCAACTTTGGTCACAGTGTTAACCACTATGCCACCTTGCAGCTGCACATTTTGACACAATATGTAGACTTTAAAAAGTCAGACGGAAAATGTATTTGTCTTTTTTTTTGGTTAAAGTGAAGGAAATCAAATTGGTCTTTAGGAGGTGCTTAAAGTCTAACGTTAAAGTAGAATATTATGTATTCTGTTTCATATTAGTTCATAAACTCATAAGTACAGTGCATATGCTAAATTAAACAAGGACTATGCCGTCGGAAGTGACAGCTAGGAGTATATCCCCGAACGCCCCCAATCCCCGAATAGACACAATACAATAATATAAAGATGCACATGTTCAGTCACAAAGCTCCACCTGGTGTTGAAACTTTGAACTATCCCAGTATGACATCAGGACAGGATGCATCCTGACCTCATGACCTTTTTATTTGCACTTGATTTGAGGTCAATGAGAGAAATAGTTCCAGAAATATTGCCAAAAATGTGTTTGTTTTTTTTTTTTGTTTAGTTTTTTTCTTGTGCATGAAGCGCCATCTAGTGAGGAAACAATAATTCCCACAATGCAGAAATTGGATGCAGGTCGTCCCCTTGATGACCTAAACCGTTACACCAAGTATCAAATTCCAATTGTGAAAACGGTTTGAGTTATCACGTTCACACGAAGGATATCCGGTGGTGGTTGTAATGAAACCATTAGACTAACTCCGTGTTCGGGAATATAATTAAAGAAAAGGCTAATGAAGTCTACAGTGCTAACCGGTGATGCATGAAAGATGCCATTATAGAAATATTTTTACAAACTTTTACTCCATAAATGAAATTCTTTGGAGATGTGTTTAAAGTTTGCATACATAGCAGCACTTTTGACTTGTAAATTTTAGAAAAGTTTTATATATCATCAATCCCCCAAAATATCTTGGAGACATGGCTGAGAAAAGCTAAAAAACACTATAGAAGCAGACAGACTTTGTCTTGCTGAATGTGTTTTTCTCTTCTCTCTCCAATCAGTTTTAAACACAGAAGAAGTTTTCGTGCCTGAATGCAGTTTATTTTGAATAAACAAGCTTTAGAAACTAGTGGGACATTGTTGCAATGATGGCTGTGATTGCATAATCGGACCCAACCCACTGACAGAAAAGTAAAGTTTATGCTTTAAATGATGCATGCTGATGCTCTGTTTAGTTTAGGATGGAATATTTAGCACCAAATATGTCCAGACTGTACCAAACACATTTTCTCTGCACTGAACCAACTTTTTAGTGTTTTGCCTGACTAAACAGGTGTGACCTGGCTGAGCTGCTCTGCTGTCAGATCAGGTCAGTTCTGCTCTGTGTGCATTGGACCGATCAACTTCCTTGCTAACGAGACAGACGGGAGTTTTCTGTCTTGCTGTTTTTCCCCACAAAGAGCAGTGAAAGTGTGAGGAGGAGAAAGGTGACCATGGAGCTGGTGGATATGTGAGGGTGGATACTGATTGTGATGTTTCAGATTCTAATAACATATATTGTGCTGACATTTAAAGTATTTCAATATGGAATCTTTTTATACCACAAAGCATAAAAAAACATCAGGGATTAAACGTCTGCTTCGGGTTTGTCTCTCTGAAACAGGTTTAGGGCTAGTTTGGAGCATGAAAACTTTTCACTACAACCCAACATAATGATATTATGCAATGTTACAACTAACATACAAAGAGCTGAAAGATAATTAATAAAAACTCTTTTGGAGTTAAATCGGAACCTGGTATGCTACCAGCACAGTTTTTAAAGACATAATCAATCAGTTAAAGCAACAGCTGACTCATTTGACAATTTTTTTTTACCTTGATACTAACTGAAAGCTGCATTTAGAGACAGCGTGGATGATGATCCTAGTGTTTCACACTGAGATGCAGGTGTAACATATGTACTCACTATAACATGCCATCAGCCTTCAGGTTTCCTTGTAAATTACTTTGCGATTCAGGTAGATAATAATCCTTGTGGACATGCAGTTCTCTTTTCTTCCCTTTCCACCCCCCTCCCCATCATTATGTAAGCCCTGGAGTTTTGTGACTGGTCCACCCAGACCTGACCTCAGCTGTTCCACCCTGACTCATGCAAACATTCAATGTGCCATTTGCAAGAGCAGAATTAAAACTTCACTCACACTATGGATACTCATGATGTCATTGTCTTCATTTGGTCTTACCCAACCTAACATTTCTGTTCTCCAACTTCATCCTGGTCTCCGCTGACTTTCCCGCATTTTAAATGATTGTGTTCAAACAGAGTTGTTTGAGTTAGAAATGCTGAAAAGGTGCTACGTGCTGTATTTAAACTGTCACAGACTGTTATGATGTAATAATCACAGAGGCATATCCATGTAAAACATTCTGCAGGGAAGCAAAAGACTAAAAAATGAACATTGTAGGAGGGTAAAGATTTGTTTTGAACAGTTGTCATGGTGATGTGGTTTGAGACGACATTGTTGTGAAATGGCGCTATACAAATAAAGTTGAATTGGTTTGGAAAGTCACGTGGATGTGTTTGGTGTTGGCTGAAAAGGTTAAAAGGCATTGTTAGCCAGTCACTGGGGTTTGATGTTTATAGAGGAGGGCTGGGTAGCCATAATTTTTGTAGACCCGCCATTTGTTATTCACTGCATCAGGTCACATACCGTTTTAACCACTTCATAGGATCTTAAGTCTACTGTGAACGTGAGCTAATTAAAATAAACATGGACAGCGGACCTACATGCGTGTTACTTGGAAAAAAGCGCGTCATATACTGGACCGAGCCACGTCACCTCAGTAACGACACAGAAAAGTCGCTACAAACATTAAACAATTATTTATTTACTTGGCTGGAAATTCACAAAGTAAAAGTTATATTTGACCTGTGGGAATGTAGTACTATGACCACAGACTTGTAAACACATTCCTTGACTATAAGATCTCTAAAAAACAAACTGAGGTAGCAAACGTGTGAATATGTCTGGATTTAATCAGGAATTCAATTTGTTTCACGCCCAAGTGGAGATGAAAGTAGCTGACCCCAGTTGTTTAGGAAATGTGCAACTTCACGGCTAACCTAATCCAATTTTCATCAACACGTAAGAGGAGGAAAGAGGCTACTTTTCGAGAGCTGTAATATATATA
>JBAMHX010000025.1:17906689-17922497 GCA_037177515.1 Pseudomugil tenellus | reverse complement strand
AATAATAATAATAATAATAATAATAATAATAATAATAATAATAATAATAATAATAATAATAATAATAATAATAAGTTTGCATGAGGTAAAAGCGTTTATGCTTTCCTTTCATACTTGCATTACCTGCTTTCTTAAAAAAATTAGTAAAGAAGTCAGAGGGTTGTGAGGTGCTGATATAACCATATTCAAGTCTGTTTTAGTTGTTTGTTAAGGTTAAAGTTGTAATCAGGGAAACATTCATAGTTCTGAATAAATTCAGTTTTAGATTTGCATCAATGAATAGATCTAATAGTAAAACAACACATGTCTTATATGATACTTGCTTGTTGTATTTACTAGCTTGGCTGAGCTTCTTTTTTTTGCTTTTAGCCAATAACAAACTGTTTTTCTGTGTCTGCAGGTCGTACTAGAGGTGGTTGTGTGAGATGCCAGCAGAGCCAGTCTCTCCAGCTGGCTGTCAAAGTGCTCTATGGATTTGTTGCTTTCCTCATCATTACTGTTGCGGTGTTGGCTTCGCTTGGTGAGCTCTGTTTAACTTTTACTTTCATTCTGCAGCCCCAATTTTTATTTTTCCCATGCAGAAATGTCATCTCCTACGTCTGGTTACAGTTAATGTGATTTGTTTGCTAACTCCACTGATTAACGTTGACATATGCATTTAGCACAAGATATTCAATGGTCAGTTTCTCCACACCCTAATAAATCACATAGTGTTAAAGTCCCACAGATCGAATGAACATGTTCCCTGGTTCTGCATACCATGTTTTACCTGACAGCTGCTCAGCAGCAGCAGATGCTTTTTACCTTAACATCACTTTTTGCTCAGGCTGAAAGCAGTAAATCTCTACGCATAAACTGGTGCTCAGGAATTTTCAGATGGAAGAGTTAGACCTGGTGAGTGAGGCAAAATCCCACAAAAAACAAACCTGAATTCAGGTACATAAAATAGTCAAGTTCAGCTTTGTTTGGAGAGCGCTGTGAACTGTGTGTGGCCATTTAAATTACTGGTGCACATGTGCAAGAAACATGTAGATGTCTTGTACATGTTTGCCCTGAACATTTGAGAAAAACCAGTCAGTAAAACTGGACCAAAAGAATTAACAAACAGGAATTTAATATAACTTGTGGCTTAATGAAGAGTTAATCCATTATATTTATTTTGTATTTGTTATTAATAACGTCAACTAAAATGCATATTGCAGTAATTTCATAAGACTAGATGTTATAATGCAAGATTCTAGCTTTTATCTTAACTAACTGTTTGATGATTATTTTACTTTTTTTTGGTAGTTTATATATTTATTTTATATATTTATGTTTCTAAGATCCTTCTTATGGGGGCTTTTTATGTGACTGTCCTCTAAAATGAAAAACTATTAACAAAACATGATAGGTTAACTATAAAAAAGAATTTCAAACTGTATGCTTCACTATGTTTATGCCAGTTTTTAGTATTTTTTTACAGAATTAATGGACATAAATATGTAATGTGAGCTTACAAAAACAGACATTTTTAGCTGCAGGTCTCAGATTCTCAATCTTTACACTAATAGTAATTCTTGAAAGTCAAGTAATATCTTGGATATATATTTTCATATTTTTGTATTCATTTTTGGGGGGGTTGAGTGTTCACCATAGCTTGCTCTCCATATCTTACTGATGTGCTTTTAGAGTTTTTTTTTTACCAGAGACTGCATGATTCACACACCATTTAACTGCAGCTTTACTGTTTGCACCTCATTAATCTGACTTAAGATCTTTTGAAACCAGGCTGTTTTCCATTTTTTTCAATGCAGGGTAATCCTAAAAGCTTTAAAACGGGAATCATTGCAAATTTCGTGATAAGGACACTCTCCTTCCTTAGAACAGATACAAACTTGCAACATTTGGCCATGTACCAGTTATCTGAACTACAACATTTTCCCAGCAGCTAAGGATAGATTTAAAGATTGTAAATCCAAGTTTAACTTTTTTAGCTCAGTTTTTATAACGGAAAATCTCTGTAAACACTGAATGTGCTCAACTAGAGGTGCCCAAATCTGGCCCTCGAGATCTACCATCCAGCTCTTCCCCAACGCACCTGAATCAAACAGCTGGATTCCTTCTTCTGCACATCATGCAGCTCTGCAGAGGCCTCCTAACAAGCCGTTCATTTGTTGAACAAGGATGGCATCCTAAGGTTGCAGGATGGTAGTGTTACGGGTGGAGGGTGGAGATGGAGGTGTGGACCCAAATGCAGGTAGAGGCAAAGTAGGAGGCAGGCAGAATCCACTTGAACAGGTTTATTTCAGACTAGACTTCAAATACACTTTAGACTATAACACTGACACTCACCACAAATGAACTAATGACCCAGCACTGACAAAAGAAACTCAGGACCTTAAATACAAAGAACAAAACCTTAAAACAGGTGAACACAATATCCTAATCAAACCCAGGTGAGGTAAAACAGGAAACATGGAACTCCACAAAATAAGGCAGGAAACTAAAAACAACACAGAACCACCACATCATAACAGGTAGATCTCAAGGAGTGAACTTTGCAGCTCTGTGTAATGAGTTACAGAATGTAAACCCTATAAATGTTGTTTCTGTATTCACATAAACGGGTGAAAATGATTCCCCCCTTCCCTTTAAGATGCGTTGTTATTGTTTCTTCCACCTTAGATGTTAGCCATTGATGAACTAGTTTGACAGTAAAATGAAGGAGTTGCTTTCAAACTGGTTTCATGAATTTACTGCATGTTTTTATACGATGTGGAGGGAGGGAGACTTATAGTGATAATAGATGGTAATCAAATATTTGATTGAAAAGTCAGATATTAAGACAGATTATCTTAAATAAACTATTTGACAAATAAAATGATAATTAATCATTTTATTGTTAATCTTTAGTTAATTATTAACTCTAAAACTAAAACAAGGCAAATCGGTTTGCATGCAAGTGAATATATTTCCACAGATGCACAGAGTTTATTTAGATTTCTGCAACAGCTGCTGAGCAACACTAAATCTTCCAAAAGTTAAAGAAAACAAATAAAACAAACAATAAAAACACTAACAAAACAACAATAAAGCACCAGATATGTGGCAAAAAAGTTATGTTGAGTAACAAGTGAAATGATTTCAGTGCTTTGCTTCCTGTGGAAAAACACATAATTAAGTGCATTTGTTCATATCCAAAACATGCAAAAATATCTTCCCACCAACTCCATTGTTCTCCAGGCTGTAACTAAAGCCATTTGCCAAGTTCGTCATCACTGTTTCAGCAGTTATTACAGTAGAGCAGAAGGTATGTGCCAAACATCTGGAAGCAATTACATGTATGCAGACCAGCTACGGTTCAGGCCTGCATTGGTCCCCTGGCTCATGCAGAGCTCAGTATGCCGAGGCTGCACATGCACAACACACAAGCGAGCAATCACAAATGTAAACTTGTACACACTAAACATTCAAACTCATAAAGCTGCTGTCACTCTTTTGGGAAATATCCAAGGGGAGCAGAACCTAGCCAGCTGGCAAAAGCATCATTCATCAGTGTTTTGTTTGCATTAGCTTGCTAATGAAAACTTAATGCATTTTGTTGGCAGGGCTTGAATTACAACTTCCTTCTTTTTCCTTTCTTTTACTCTGAAACACTTCCCAGTTCTTGTTTAACATTGAAGTGCTGAGGATCTTAATAATTTCTGTAGCCCCCTTAATCATTTCCCCTTTTCCTAAACATCA
The DNA here is from genome assembly GCA_037177515.1 of Pseudomugil tenellus. Lineage (NCBI taxonomy): Eukaryota > Metazoa > Chordata > Actinopteri > Atheriniformes > Pseudomugilidae > Pseudomugil > Pseudomugil tenellus. Next base: position 17,918,771 of record JBAMHX010000025.1, on the reverse strand, counting down.
TGATCCACAGCTTGTAACTAAATGTATTATAATTGCATCTTTCTGAAACTAAAAATAGAAATAAAGGAATAACTTGGTGCATTTTTATTACTTTTGATCATTTTCTTATACTTTCTATACTTTATCAATTTTTCTGTTAGTGTTCAAAAAGGTGGACAACCTGTCTGAGGAGGAATCCGTCTACCACAGCAAGATCACCAAAGTTCAGCAAGGAATAACTGGTAAAGTACAGCATTAAATAAATAAAGGATTGTTCATCAGATTGATGGGTAAACATTTTACAGTTAAACCTCTGCATAGAGAACATCTAATATGAAATTAATTAAAGTATATGTTCAAGTAGGTAAAAATAATCTAATAATGTATGTTGGGGCTGCAGCTGATATCTTATGTGAACATGTCTAAAGTTGTAGTTGTACCTGTACGCTTTACTTCCTTTCAATGTCGGGTCCAACGTCAGATCTTTACCTGATCTTTACAGTTTAATTTAATTCTAAAGCTTTGCATGTAAACCAGATTAAATAAGTTATATGTGCAGGACAACGGGGCTGCAGTTTTGCTCTGATGTGTTTGCATGTAACAACATTGCAACAACTTTCTGGACAAAGGTTAGAGAATGGAATGGTCCAACACCAGTAAAGCTGTGCTACCTATCATCTAGTTGGCCTTTATGTGTTGTATTTTATCTGCACTTATGGTTTTCCCTGTTTGTTTCAATGCCAGCTTGGTATTTGATTAGGTTAAGTAGTTAAAAGGACATGGTTTTAGATACAAAAGAAATCTAATCCTTCTTCATCCACTGCCTCAAATACTTTGTCCTGCTTTGGAATGACAAAAGGCTCTGGGACAAAATCAGTTAGTTGTGGTATTTACGGAAAAACAAGTGAACAAGTCTGAAAAAAAACTTACGGCTTCATAGCTATTCTTAACCGCATGATAACACACACGCACATTAAGAAGACAAGCTTTCCTGTAAGGTGTAGCCAAAAATTCACCCCATTTTCTTCTAAATAAGTTTTCTTTTTTTATTTTAGTCTTAGAAATAAGATTTTTTTTATGGCTCAGTTAATTTTTTTTGACACATTCAAGATTAAATCTTACACCCAAAGACATGTGCTTCACATAAGTTGAATACCTTCCATCGAAAAATATATTTAATAGCTGTTTAAAGCTCTTTCTACTTTAAGCCTAAAGAATTTCTGTTTAGCATCACCTGAACAGCTTCTAAATTTGTTTAGTCAACTAGATTCCTCTTTGACCATATGTTGAAGGTTCATTAATGAAGTGTGCTGCAAGTTGAATGTTTTTCTCTCTCACACACAAACACACATATGGTCTCAATAAGTTCAACTATGTGCAAATGAGCATGAGAGTTTTCTTCTTCCCTGTCAACTCATTTTCTTTCTTAACGTCTTAGATCTGAGGTCCACATTTAACTGCTCAGGCTACCTGGGTGCAGCATTTTATAGTGAGGAGATCAGCAGGCTGAAAAGAGAGTTTGAAGACATCCAGAAGATGATACTGGGACAAGAGCAGGTATTATAACCTAAACCATCACCGAGATGCAGGTTTAATTTTTTTCTGTTTTCTATCCAAAACCCAAAGATAACTTATCTGTAAATCTGTTCTCTCGTCTTCAGGTACTGGACCAAAACAGCCAAACACAGGCCGCCATAAAGGCCACCAGCAACCAGCTGACACGGGAAGTCCAAAACCACCTCATGTCTATCAAACTTCTTAACCAGTCCCTGGAAAGATACCTGGATCGAGTAGAGGGTTGGAAGGATGTGATTGAGGAAACCGAGGCGAAGATGACAGCGCTGACAGAGGATCAGTATGACATCAAAGCCACAGCGCAGCAAGTTAACACAACAGTGGCACTAAGGTAAACAAAAAGATTAATGAAGACATTCATGACATGCACTGTCAACCCATCTGTTTTATTTATCCTCTGACTTTCTGATGTAAAAGTTCCCTGGAAGACATGCTGAGTCATGCTGCAGCTAGTTTTATAGTTTTCCTGCTTGCAATGTATTTCTGTGTCCTCCCTGCTCTTCAGCACAATGTGGATCGACGCCCTGCAGAGAAAAGCAGATGAGGACACTCTGGTTCTCCAGACGTTGACCAATGACTTGCAGAACTACAGCCGAGTGATTGGAGCAATGAAATCCAACACGAGTGGCAGTTCACAGACCATGCGTTTCCTCCAGAACAGCATCATGATAGATCGACAGAGAATCATCATGTCCACTGATGTGCTATACGACCTAACACACCAGGTCAGTGTTCTTCATTAATTATATCCCCGAACGTGGAGTGTCGGGGATATAATGGTTTCATCACGACCGCCGCTGGACATCCTTCGTGTGAGCGCGATAACGCCAACAGTTTGCACAATTGGAATTTGATACTCAGTATATCTGTTTAGGTCCCCAAGAGGACGATCTGTATCGAATTTCATGATTATTGGATTTATGGTTTCCCCACCAGGTGGCGCTTTACGTGCAAAAAATCTCTGGAACTATTTCTCTCATTGACCTAAAATCAAGTGCAAATAAAAGGTCATGACCTCAGGATACATCCTGTCCTGATGTCATACCAGGTTGGTTCAAAGTTTCCACACCAGGTGGAGCTTTGTAACTGAACATGTGCGTCTTTATATTACTGTATTGTGTCTATTCGAGGATTGGGGAATTGGAGGATTGGTGGCATTCGGAGATTGCCATTGCTTCCGACGGCATAGCTCTTATTGCACTCATATAATCTCACACGTCTGTAAAATAATTTCAACAAAGTATTTAGACTGATTGTGTAGCTGACTTTAACCCATGGAGGGTTTGTGTTTTTCGTAGGTGATGAACCTCCAGATGCAGCTCGACAATGTGACGTCTTTCATGGATGAACATGAGGAGAACATGCATGACCTCAACTACCATTCCAAGTAATAAATGTAGCCGATTGTTTCGATTTATAATTACCTAAGACTTATCACAGCCTCTTCTTGGCTGGAGCCCCCTGTACAGGAGGCAGCGGGAGATGGTGCTTTCTAGCATGTGCATGACTAGAGATCTTTACACATACATACCAAAGTGACTGGAGAAAGTGACAATTATTTAAAGACATCCGATCCCACACACACCACCAAACCCATACAGCTAAACACCAGGACATCTTCTGTCACATGACCAGAAAGTATTAAAATATACAAATAAACAAACTTGTGGCTTTGCAAGCTGAGAGGAAACAATATTTTGGGGATGCTCTCACACTAGAGGCCAGGCCTACAACAGCAGTGTGTGTCACCACTGGAGTAGCCATGCCCCAGGGTGTGCCTCCATCCATATCTTAGCCAAAAAGCTGCAATGGAAGTGCCCCCAAGAGAAAAGCCGCTCCGACAACAACCCTGCAGATCGAGTAGGAATAGGTCCCAGTGTATTCATTCTCTGGAATAAAGTTTTTAAATAGTTTAAAACAAAGCTAAGCAATAAAAGTTAAAAAAAAGCTCAAATTTTTTAAATAAATAAAAAACTGCTAAAAATAAAGGTAAAATAGTATATATAAAAGTTCTTATAAATAAACATAAAACAACTTAATTGGGTGTTATTTAAAATATCTAAAATCAAGGGAAAATAAATTAATAAAAAAGTAAAACCTATCTGCAGGTCTTCCCGGATAGCCTCTGCAATGTATATTAATCTGTCTTTCCTGTCCTCTCTGATCCCAGCCAGTCGAGGCAGATGGCTGCCATACCTGAACCGGGTTCAGGTTAAAAGGGAGTTTTCCTTCCCACTGTCGCCTCATGCAGCTCAGGAGGAGAGATTGGATCCAAGTCGAGATTCGAAACGATCTTGTTGGTTCCCTTAAACAGGCTATTTTTATGAATTGGCCGCTCTATGTGAAGCGCCTTGAGACGATATTGTTGTGAATTGGCACTCTTAAAAATAAAGCTGAATTCAATTAAATTATCTTGATTTCCGGACTTCTGCGGTCACAGATGCATCTGTTTTTTTTAGACCAAGATTATAAATTCAGTCTTTGTAGATGTAAAAAAAACACACTTTATTTTTGGAGGGGTAGGTTTTCACACCCGTGGCAGAAAAAGATAAGCCTAGCCACAAAAAAGTTAAATTCCCTTTCTTAATCTTAACTTGGGTCAAACCAGTGCTTCACCATAAACTATAACTAATTAAACTCACTTGTTTACGCGAACAGATGCCAATTGTAATGTCTATACAAACACACACGTAGTATTATAGAGTTGAATCCTTTTGTACAAATCCCAACCATTTCGTTTTAGGTATTACGAGAACCGGACCGGAGAGCGTTTCTCTGCCTTGGATAGTCGTCTGAACTCCATCGAGATGGAAATTGACACCATTTCCTCAAGCATCAACGCCACTGTCAGCCATGTTCAAAGCATGTACAAATACATCAACATCGAGAGCTCATCCTGCAATTCTCGTATGGGCAGACACACAGAAGACCTCCAGGTTGGGAAGCTAATTTGAATTTAATTAGTTGTTTAATTCTGATATTCATCTGGTAATTTGTTATCCAGGTGATCGCCTGAGTTGGTTTCTTCGCTAAAAGTCTCGCTGTAATTTGTGATGCATGGACCACCTGCAACAGGACGTTTCTATTTAATCTGCTTTCTGTTTCTTAGCTATCAGATTGCTTCTGTTCTTCATCCTCATGTCGTCTTGCTCTCATTCATACAGAACATGAACAACACGGTGTTGTTGCTCCTCCACTTGGCCGACACGCTGAGGCAGCAGAACATGCTGTTGAATGTCCGGCTGGACATGGATGTGAGGAACTTGTCCATGGTGATGGAGGAGATGAAGCTGGTGGATGTTTTTCACACACAGCTCATAAGCAACTTCACTATACTAAAAGGTACACAGCATATCAATTATCTGTACCGCTTATTTCAATGAAGTAGCTGGAGTTTGCTCATTTTTTCAGTTATTTTCTTGATATTATATCATCAGGCGCTCCTGGACCACCTGGGCCAAAAGGGAACCGTGGTGAGACGGGCTCTAAAGGACCCGTGGGACTCAATGGCAGCAAAGGTGACAGAGGTCCAATAGGAGGCCGTGGATCTGCTGGGGAGAAGGGTTCTCCTGGCCCCAAGGGAGCGCAGGGTGAAGCAGGGCCTACTGGCAACAGAGGGCCACCAGGTATCAATGGAGCCAAGGGTTCAAGTGGTTATCCGGGGTCAGAAGGGACAAAAGGCCAGAAAGGTGATATGGGACCTTCTGGTAAAGATGGAGCACCAGGACCAGCAGGGCCTCCTGGGATCCAGGGCCAAGCAGGATTGCCAGGGATCATTGGGCCACCAGGACCAAGAGGAAAACCAGGTCCAACAGGGCCACCGGGACCACCCGGTACCCCTGGACCTCCTGGCTTGCCAGGCATTCATGAGCGCATCAACACCCCTCAGCAGCGAACTGTTACACCAGCTGCTGGCTCTAAGAGACAGTAAACAGAAACATGGAGGGTTTGTTTGGTGTGAAGAAGCTGAAGAATGACGATTAAGACAGGAAGTGAAAGAACTGCAATCACTGTGATCAGAAACACAAAGCAAACAAGAGTTAAAGCTGGGAGTTACACAAAAATATTCTGGATAAAACAACATGCTTACATGAAATGAAATGAAAGAAAAAGCCTGAAACAGAGAGGACACGATTGTCCTCAGACTGTAGAGCTGATAATGGACTGTGTTGGGACACACTGAACTCTTTATAATGCAAATTATCACATAGAAAAGGATGCATTTATGTGAACTGCATAGAGCACAGCTAGGAATTAAATAGGAATCAACAGGAATATAAAACCATCCTTTTTTATTTTCCTCTTCCTTATCTTCCTTATTTCAGTGACATGGAAACAAACAAAGTCTTTGATGACTGCCTGGGAGCTTAATGAATAAGACGACTGTTAATCAAAGATTAGGACTGGATCGCATCTAGTTCCTGTCCAGACCACACAAATATTTTCAGTCCTGTGCACCACTTATCCGCCACAAAAAGATTTTTTTCCCCTCTTTTAGAAGATGCACCCTGTTTCTAACACATGTCTAAGGACAGCACTTTACTGATTGTTAAAGGGTAAATGGTGCAGCCAGCTTTCAGAGCAGGTACTCTGAAACCCTCCATCTGCCAAACCTGTGTTTGGCACAAAAGCAGATTTCGATCCAAGTAATTCTGAAAATTTTATCATGAAGTAGACTATGATGCTAAAAACGTTCACAATGATTTGGGTTTACGCTGCACTAATAAGCATTTTTATCTCAAGTTATCTTAAAGGTTCTCCACATGGTTGTTGTAATGAAATGCGACTGGCTTGCATCGAACTGCAATAAATGCTCTTTTCAATCACAGTCGTTGTCTTTTCAGTGTTCTGCTGTTCCTCAGAAGTATTATTGCGCTGAGAAAGGGGATGTGTTGTCATTAATCCAAAGCAGATGTCTACCCCTCCCATTTAATTCCATTCTATATTTGGCCTGTTGTTGTACCACACTGTAGGAACCAAAAAATTTGCCTGGTAACTGACATAGTTTGGGCAGAACAGCAGTCACATGCTTTTTCCAAATTGAATATCACCTGGTTTACACTGCAAAGCAAACAGCTGAGTATAATTTATCAACAAAATGTTGATCTGCAGATGTGAAAGAACAGAAAGACCCCACCCCCCATCCTGCAAAAGACTGCCATGATCTTTTGCTGAATTTGACTTTTAGAGCACTTCCTTCTTATTCTCCATGCTGGAACATGACAGGCCATATGGGACGGTAAAGAAACGCGATCTCAAACAAAAACTTTCCCTTGTAAAAAAAACCCCCTTATTACTGTGTTTGCATGACATCTTGTTAAAGGCATGAACACTGGCTTAGTCACTTGCTGTTTTTGCCTCTGAAACTTGATGCACAAGCATAAAATTGCTGCTATTCTGTAAATCAGTCAGAAAATGAGGGAGACGAGGGGAATAAAAATGACTAAAATACTGCATATCTGGAAATGATTTATCTTTTTTATCACTGTCTTTTGACCCCGGTGAGGTTCTCTGCGGATAAAAAGTCAACCTACTGCCTGCTGAATCCATTTCTACAATGTCATTTTAAATCCTCCCCAAAGGCTACGATTTTGTCTCAAACAAAAAAAGGGACTGATGAGGTCCAGATGGAAGAAAATTCAAGTTAAACTCTAAAGATATGACCTTGCATAATTTGATTCCTTTGAGGGAAGAGTTACTGTAATTTAGTGAACAATTATAAAAGCTTTTATGCTGACTTGTTAGTACTCTTTATAACTGTCATCAGAAGACTAAATGAGGAAATAACCTGCTCCACCACTCTAGTACATCACCAAACACTTGTTTAGCCAAACATTTTTTCCCAATTCATGTTAAATGTCTGTGTAGGTACAGATTTACAGAGTTGGGAGGATGGGGTGGATGTTCGGGTTGGAAAAACACTGAACATACACGTAGGAATCGGCTGTTTGTTTATTAAAGCAAAAGGGAAAGTTACTCCAGATATTAGTCTGAGCATAAAACGGACCAGCAGCCAGAGTTACTCGGAAATTGGCAGGATCGTTTCAGAGGAACAAAACATCAATACCATGTTTTACTTTTTGTGTTCATATCTTATGTGAATAAGAATCATGTAGTCTGTGTGGGAAAAATCGATAACTTGTCGAGGTGTCGTGGGTTTCCCTGCTGCAACACACCTGACACACATCAGACTTAATTAGATGTCAAATCTGCACAAGTCTGCTAAGTATGCAGCAGGGAAACACTGGGAGGAGTGTGCCTCTCCAGGACCGGAGTTACCTACTACTGGTGTAGATGAAGGGTCCAGATGCTGCCGGTTGCATGTTAAAAGCTGAGTTCTTTTTTCAATTTTTCATTTTCTTTTAATGAGTACAAAATAAATAGCATGCTGCATGTTCACAGCATGTTCCCGGTAAAGCGATCAAAACCAATTTTCCTAACACATGCACTCACACATACACACTCTACACCGATCATTTCCTGTATTATATAGATATATTATACAGGTATTATTTATTAGTTTTTTTCTCCAGGTCTTCCTGGATAACAGCTGCAATGTATATTAATCTTTCTTTCCTGTCCGACCCCAGCCAGTCGAGGCAGATGCCTTACCTTAGCCGGGTTCTGCTGGAGGGTTTGCTTCTCTGTTAAAAGGGAGTTTTCCTTCCCACTGTTGCCACATGCAGCTCAGGATGGGAGATTTGATCCAAATCAAGATTCAATGCAATCTTTTTGGTTCCCTTACATAGACTATTTTTTTATGATCTCTGTGAAGCTCCTTCAGCCGATGGGTTTGTACATTTGACAGATCTATGTTTTCAGATCAGATAGAACATGCACTACATGTTTTGTTCCCTTCCAACTCCAGCACACCTGATGCACCATATAAAGCAATCATGTAATGTCCAAGTTATGTCTTATTTATAATGTGCTGCCATATTTTGTTATGCATCCGTATTTGTTGCTTTGCCAAAGAAAGCTACTGTAAAAAGTTATTTATATTTGTGACAGTTGGCCAAGTTCTTATTGCTGCATGTCAACTTAAGTCACACTTATAATGCTGGATAAATTCATCTTTGGCACTATTAAAAGTAGGAAAACAAAATAAAAATTAAAAATCTATTTATTTTGCTTATCTTTCAAAAACTGCAAATAACATCATCAATCTACAGTTAAAACTATGTTTTGATTTTTGGCAAATTAATTGAATCCTTGAATATTAATAATTGTGTGTGTAAACTTTTCAGATTTAAGTGGCAAAATTTTACTCATTCATCTTTTTAAATGTGAGAATTTATTGCTTTTCACTATTATTATTTTAATTGATTTAATATATTTATAATATTTCAAATTCATTGACAAGTAATGGAGTTTAGATTCTGTCCAAGTATGTTAAAATATATATTATTTTAAGAACTCTAAGACAAAAATAAGACAAAATTAAAAAAAAAAAATGATAAAATTGCATGGGGTAATATTAATTTGACAAAACTTTTATGGTTAATCTACTGATTAGTTTTGGATTTAAAACTTGGGCCAGCATATTTTCATCTACCTCTTTAAAAAACCGAAAAGAAAGGGTTTCATGTCTCAGTCAAAGTCCCAATCAAATAAAGTTTTCTGGCATAAAGGGGAACTTAGGTCTGTTAAACTAGCAGAAATCTCACTTCAGCATTTGCACCACATGCAGACTTGGAAGGTATACTTGAACGAGTGAATTGTGCCCTTTTAAAAAGAGCTAAATCATTTGTTTTTTCTACGTGTTATAGTGACTCATCATCTCATGTAAACATGCTGCAATGAGACAAAGCTCACGGATGTTCCTCACGAGGAAAACATCTGCCGGTTTGAGTTTGCTTTCAGCCCTTGCAGTCGGTTCTGAGACAGTCTGACTAACCTGAAGCTTGTGTAACCTTTTGAAAGAACAACAATAACTAAAGCTAAAACCTGAAAATCTCCAACAGCTCGGAGAGACGGCATGGTGCGCTGAACAGCGAGCCAGCATAAATCCTGCCTCCAGATGTGTTCTCTGGAACATCTGACAAGATTCCATTCACAAAGAGCATTACATGTCACTTCATACCTGTATTATTCCTTTCACCCAACAGGAAAATGACTGCAACCCATTAACAAGGGGATGTAACACCTCTGTGTAAGTGAACATTTAACGGTTGATGATGTGGCGAAGAGCAGGAATGGCCACAGGACTGCAGCATTCTGCCAGCTCAGTACACGAGTGACTGACTTTTCTTGTCTGTGATTCACGAAAAAGTCTTGTCTTAAAATATAATTCATATTTAATGTAAACGACTTTGTGCTCACACAGTGTGTTTGTTTATCCCTTGGCTTTATATCTAGCTTGGTTCACTTATTTTGGTCTTCTTGGCTCCTTCTTGGACCAGCTTTACAATGGGAGTTATGGTCACATCTTATAAACTGGTTCTTTTAGCTTAGCCAGTCATTGGAGGTGTATATTTTTTAGTTTCTAGTGAATTCAAAATGCTGTGGAGAAAATATGTACTAACAGCATCAGCTGTTCTTTGTGTATAATAGAGAGAGCAAAAATGGCAAAACTAGCATCTGCTAAGCATTAACACGCCATTCTGAATGTATTTCTTTAGTTAATTTTTGTTTTCTGCCACAGACTTTCAGTCTCCTTTAATTGTAGCCTTAAAAGATCATTTTAACCAATAATCTCTTTATAGTGACCTTAATTTATGTCTATGTTCATTTACAGCCTTTGCAAACTAACACATGATGTACATGAGAGCAACAACTGCATGTCATTTAGCGTAATTTAATTAAATTTATCAACTTAAATGCCTTGAAAAACACCAATAATAGCCAGTAAGGACATTTTGATGCAAGATATTTTCAAAGTCATGATTAAACTACACTAAATTAACATTTAAACAATGTGGTTGTAATTGTTTTCTCCTTTTCTTTTAGTCACTAAACATCCCTGTGAGGACCTTTGCAGCATTTGCTGTAACAGAATACATTTAGCTCTCCTCCTGTTCAAACAGTTGTCACTCAGCCTTGTATCCGCAAGCTTCGTGATAACTGTTTATCTACAGTACGATCAGACTGCAATAGGAGCGCTTTTTGCTCTGAACTATGTTAAAACGAACAAAATCAGAAGGTTGCAATATCTCATAGTTCTCCCAAGGTTAGAAAGACAAGAGCTGTAAATGAAAATTTAGATCATGCAAAAGATGACAAATTGTTTTCTAATCATCAAACCACTAAAAAGACTCTCCGTGAGTTACATTTTGATCATCATGATGGTTGTGTATCAGTGTGACAACATTAAGAAAACATTACACAGGGGTTGACACACTTCAGTGTTTTAGACATATTTCCAGGTCACGCAAAATGCAATCCAGCAAAACTTCTGCCCTCAGTCCTGTTGTACTGAGTACATGCTCACCTTTCATCGCAATCTCCACCTCAGTCTACGTCTGTCATCTGTCATGTCCTGTGGAAATAATGCATTTATTAGGTGATTCTCAGGTACTCCCATAACATTAAAACTTGTACTTATAAAGCGCTTTTCCAGTCATGTTGACCACTCAAAGCATTTTTTACTACATTGTACACATTCAGCCAATCACACACACTCACAACCAGATAAGGACATCAGGATGACTTCTCTTAAAAGGAACAATACGAAAGCTGTTGCTGTGTTCATTTGCTACTTTTTCACAGCCTGTGGAGTTAGATGGATCTCCTCTTTTTTCCGTTCATGATTAAAGATTAACAGTTTCCCACAGGATAAATTAAACATGATCAGAGTAAAGTTTCATGATCCCAATCAGCTTCTGGACTCAGGTTGTGTGATTTCATTCGTGCAGAAGTAGGCGGTGACACAGGGAGATGTTACCTAACCTGCACCTTCACACTCACATAAACACAGACTGTGCGCTGCACAATTTGAGACGTTAGGTAACTGTTAACAGCTCCTTTCCTACACAGCTGTGAAAACACACTTGGACCTTCAGTCCTGCTCTGGTAATGCAGTGTGTATGTGTGAAAGAAGGGATGTAATCACACCTGCTCAGCAGTGACTTAGCAAGAAACTCTGAAAATATAATGATATTAGGTAATGAAAATAGTGATAAAATAGCATCTAATGGTTTGAAAAGTAGTGTTTCCTTCAAATGTTGGCTAACATGCCGGGTTGCCAGAAAGTTGCAGATGATTTCTTAACGTTAATCAGGTTTATAATCAGTTTTCTGGCATGCAACATGCTCCCTTTGTCACCGCTACCAAACATCCTGCTTTTTTCTGCTGCTGAAGCAAGTTTGGAAAAAAGATTAGAGTTTCTGTATCCTGTATACAGGTGAAAGGCTTTTATCCCCCTCCAGTCATCCAGCTGGAGACATGGTTGCCGTTGGCTGTGGCAGAAAGTTGGAAGATGGTGTAGGAGACCGTTTTTCGTGTCAAGGACTAGGACACTGGTTTCTTTAGATTGAGAAGAATATAAATTTAATAATGAAGATAAAAGAAGTTCAACATACAGTTAACA
>JBAMHX010000025.1:17895281-17905781 GCA_037177515.1 Pseudomugil tenellus | reverse complement strand
GGTCAGAATGACATCAGTTTAGGAGCCTTATAGTCAGACCTCTCAGCTAGACATTAATTAAGAGCAAGGTAATTAAATTAATACATCAAATTCCTCTACAATGGTATCTCTGTAGATTTGTTTCATATAAAAACCTCTGCTGAGCAAAGTTAAACCAGTCCAGCAGAGTCTGGAGCCCTCTTTTTCTCCTAACCAATGAGCTGGGAAAAATTAGTGAATGTATTAATTGTTTAATTATGTGTGAATGCTGGATATGCATAGTACATCTCTGTTTTTGCAGAAAGTTTTCATGTTTGTGTTTGTTTCTTTAATGATTTATTCTCATTAACATATACAAAGAAAGCTCTAAGCGTGGAGCGGATTTTTTTCATCATGACATGATTATCTGTGTGTCATGTTTAGACTTCAGGAGAGCTTTATTCTATCATGCATCAATGGCATCTACCGAGTTAAGTCAGAAACAAGGCCGTCAAAAGCGATGGCTGGGGATATTTCCCCAAATGTGCCCGTTCCTCCTATTGCACAATCCAATTGTAAATGTTCCACAGATATAAGCAAAAATGGGATTTTTCATGTATAAAGCTCCCCCTGGTGGGGAAACCATAAATCTGATAATTGTGAAATTTGATACAGGTCGTCCCTGAGGTCATAACCTTTTATTTGCACTTGATCTGAGGTCAATGAGACAAATAGTTCTAGAGATATAGCCAAAAATAAGATTTTTCATGAATAAAGCGGAAACCATGATCCGATAAATGTAAAATTCAATACAGATCGTGCTCTTGGGGACTTAAACAGGTATACTGAGTATCAAAATCCAATTGTGAAAACTGTTTGAGTTATCACGGTCACACGAAGGATATCCGGCAGCGGCAACAGTGACGCCAAAAGCGGCGGTCGTGATGAAACCTCTATATACCTGACCTATATACCTATAATTAAATAAACAAACTCAGATGTGATCTGCCCATAAATGTTAAAATCTTGTTCTTTCCTTTTTTTAACCCATGAGGCAACCAGCCACGTATTGGCATTGGCTGCAAGTCAGAGTGTCCTGCAGATGAAGCTCTTTCTTGCCAAAACACCATTTTTTTTTTCTTTTTTATTGTTATAAGTTTAGTGATAAGCAACTTGACCTCATATAACTTGTAATTTAAGATCTATTAAGTAATTTGTCTTTTTAGTTGTGTGTGATATGCATGTTGGTTTAACAGAAGCAGGGCAGGGGGGTTTGCTTGATGAGCTGCAATGACACTTAAAGCTCTACTTAAAGGCAAACATGAAGAGTAAGGAAAACATTCTTAGTGCAAAAGAGGAGGGTGGTATGACAGCAATGTTGCTATATTAATGTTGACAAGTCAAAATCCCAGAAATCCCTAAAGTGTGGTTGAATCTTTGCTCACTTGGATTCAAGTTTTCATTATTTGTAACTTGAAAATTGTCCAAAAGTATTTTGTTGGTTAAAAGTTAGGGTACTTTAATTCATGAAGGCCAAGTTTAAAAATGTGTTTTCGTTTAAGTAACGCAATCGCTGCTTTTTACTGTCACAGCTCATCCTCATAACTGCAAGCCACACAGAGCTTCAACAGAATGCGGCCAGTTAAAGCAAACAAAGGCTGCAATGAGCGAAAACCCACCAACCCGCAACAAGACCACCACTATGCTGCTGCTAAATTGCAATGATGATATCCAGAACTCAGAGCTTTCAGCAATTACATCCAAATTAGCTGTTTGGCGTTGCAGGAGGAGCACAAATTTAGTCCATAAACAAAAGGCTTGAAAAGGTTAAATTGTGGGTTAGATTATAAATTTACACTTTAATTACAAAATGCCTTAAAAACAGTCCTCCCACAGATAAACAAAACATTATGGAATTTGATCCACTTCGAAGCCCTCTGCACTTCCAGATTGTTCAACAGAAGCAGGATTTCAGACTTTTGAGTGGAGACGATTTTAAAGCTTTACCCAACAAAACACCTACGAGATGACCAGAAGGGATTCATAAATAAATTATGGTAGGAATACTCAATTCAGTCCTACAAGGGACGCAATCCAGCAGGTTTTCCATGTATCCCTGCTCCAACACAGCTGACTCAAATGAATGGGTGCAGAACCTGATAGTGCTAAAACTTTGAACCAGCCCGGTATGATGTCAGGACAGGATGCATCCTCAGGTCATGACCTTTTATTTGCACTTGATTTGAGGTCATTGAGATGAATAGTTCCAGAGATATAGCCAAAAATATGATTTTTATGGAATAAACCACTAACTAGTGAGGTAACCATGAATCCCAAAATAGTGAAATCTGATTCAGGCCGTCCCCTTGGGGACCTAAACAGGTATACTGAGTATCAAAATCCAATTGTGAAAATTGTTCGCGTTATCGCGATAATACAAAGGATATCTAGCGCTGGAGGCGGTGATGGTGAAACCATTATATCCCAGAGACTCTACCCTCTGAGGTATGATAATACTATTCCCAAGTATCAGGTGTGGTATTGTAGTGCAGCATTATGTATACTAGTGCAGCTATTCTAAATATTGCAGTGATAAAAACAGGTGAGTGTGAACTGAAGTCCTGCTGCTTCTTTCAAAACTACAATTATTTTCAGTATTCAGGTTTTCTACACAAATTATCTACACATAAGTAATTTTTCCAAACTTACTCTGAATATTTAGTCCTCCACATCTTTAACAGATTTACTCCAGGCATGGCAGATCAGAGGTGTTATTGTGCTTTGAGGCATCTATGTAACAATGAGAAGCAACAGCATGCCAGCACATAGAATGACCTTAGAGACGTAAAAAGTACTTCCTACCTAAACCACGGTAGTTTTGTTTGCTTGTTTTACCATGATTAGCTTAGATCATTTGACTCTACCCAGACAAGCACCCAGACCTTCGGTTAATTCTCCTCCAAAGCTTAAGGGAGGAGCTGTGATATAAAATACTCTCTTCATTTCCCTCTCTTTGCTTAGAATAGCAGAAATCCAGCTGCTACAAATGGAGATAGTTGCTTTCAGATATTGGCTCTGCTGTCAGACCTTCCCATTCTGCTGACGCAGCACAGCAGTTCTGGCCATTGCACATTTAAAATAACCTCTGCACTCTCTGCTATGCAAACCCAAGAATCATTACATATATGTCTTTTGGACAACAAGTCCAGTTTGTGACTATTTAACTCCAAGAAATACTGACATTTGTCTCAGATGTCTCTCTTTCAGTGTTTATTTTCAAGCATCTTTGGCTGGATTTAGCAATAAAACTACTTAATTGGGTTAAGGAATCAAAATCCCCAAAAGATCATGCTTTTGGTTAACTATGTAGCAGAATATCTGCTACATAGATATTGTGCATTACCTGAACTTTGCATAAGAACAGCATCAACCTGTAGTTTGGAAGGTAAATAATCTTTGCAGACTCAAGTGGAGATCTTTTAGATGAACCAGGCAGGATGCTTAAAAAGTACAGATAATACGGCTGTTTGCTTCTGTAGTTATTGGAAACATGGTGAAATGTGAGTTATTTCCTCCAAACCAAATCCATTTTTCGACAGATAAACATTTTAATGGGCAGCAGTCTTGGGAAGATTTAAATGTGACGGAGCCTTAAATATCCCGATAGTATGACTGTGGGATTGTGGGAATCAAAGGGGGGGGGTGGGGTCTAAACGTAATCAGAGATAATCATGGGTGTTTATATGACCATCGCCTGAAACACATAAACATAACACACACACACTCCACCTCCTACAAAATACCATCTTGCACATACTCACATAAACAGAGTATGTGCAAGAGTGTATTGCTCGTACTCTGTTTATGTACTCATAAAAAATACACAAGATCATCCTCTTGGTGCAGTCAGATGCCTCACATTGTGTTGATGGTTATCAAAGTGTTAATGTGAAAATGTTTCAGGGCTTATTGCATATGTACCCAGCAGAGGCTCTTCTCATTAAAATAACGGGAAGAAAATCTGCAATGAAAGCTGAACAGAAAGTCAAAATCAGGATTTTCTGCAGGTGATTCTTTTGTGCTGCATCACAAGTAAAAGTCTCTTCCTTTAGTTAAAAAAGCCTCTGCAAACATTTCTCCTGCTCACTCTCAGTCATCTCTCCTCCACAAGGGGAGGCTACAGTTGACCTGGCTGGCTCCCATTAGCGTTTGAGTACCGCTCAGATATGTGATTCTGTGATTGTGGGGCCATGCTTTCCATGGAACAGTCACGAGTTAAACTTCTGACACTTCCTCTGCATAAACTCACGCTCCAAGAGCTTTGAAATAAATGTTAGCAACAGATTTTAGCCCCTTCCTGACCCAGAAAACATTCTACTTCATAGCCAAGAAGATGTTGAGTGTTTGAGTGCCTTTACTGGGGATGCAAGAGATCCGGAAATCTAGTCACTGGATTTCTTCGCGTGGAACATAAATCCACTCCAATATAAGAGATAAAAAGCAGACATATGTCACTTTTAGTTCTATTTTAAAGAACAAACAAACATTGTGTCATGTCCTTTTCCTGCTGCTGGTGCTGCAGAAACAACATATGTGTAAGTTAAATGCAAAATTAAGCACAAAGTCTGTTTGAAAACCATATTTAATTCTAAATGTTTCTAACCCTTTAATCTGTCTACAAATGAAATAAAAGGAGACAGCAGCACTCTATTAGTGATTATCCACATAATCATAAAGATGTAAGGCATAGGAACACACGCCGAAATGGAAATGTTGCCAGGTTGAGCAGCAGGAGTCCATATGCTCAGAAGGAGAATGATCTGAGTGAACTTCTCACCATCACCTGGAAGGAGTTAGCTGCTTGTTTTGAGTGAGTCTGTCATTTGATCATAAGCTTAAAAAGAGAACTCATTCAAGCTAAATGAGAAGAGGAAGGTTATTGTCCGAGCAGTGAGGTCATTATCTATTTTTAGGAGCATGACGTTCTTTGGAAATGTGCTGTTTACATGTGAACGACTCATCAGAAGGGGGCAGGAGGATCTGGTCATTGATGTGAATGCACTCTTTATTCAAAGGTAATGAGGGAAAAGCAGTAGAGTAGGTAAAAAGTAACTGCATGTTTTTTCCAAATAAAAACACATTTAATGAGTCATGCAGGAAAATTTTCTTCTTATTCTATCATAAGTTATGATTGTAGATTTTTTTTTCCTTGTTTCACCTAAAATTGAGTTTAATGTTCCAAATGTCAGTTTAGCTCATATATAGCATAAATTTAATGTCATTAATTCAGAGTAACATGGTTGGAGCCTATCCAAGCAGCTACCAGGCAGAAGTAAAGGTCCATACTGGACTGGATGTTCATACATATTTTGAAGATATTTAACAAGCAACAGTCATGATAGTTTCCTCATTCCTTGAAAGTCACTGTTCCCTGAACTTTAAACCAGCTGTGGCTCAGGAACATTCAATGCCTTGGTTATCGTTTTATATCCTTATTTACGCAAAGCAACGATCTTCCAGTTTTAATCCATTCTTTGGACATCTCTAATATCTGGATTACTTTAGGTGTTCCATCTCAAACACACCTGATCCAACTAAAAACCTTGACTGGTTTTATCAGGTGTGTTTGAGATGTGATTTGCTTAATGCAACTTCTATTCAAGGGGTTGAATAATTTGGAGAAACCACTTATGCCATTAGCCGTATTGATCTAATTAAATGGTTCTTGTTTGATTTGTTTACTGCAAGCAGCTGCTAGTTTGTACATTTTGCAATAAACATAATTTACAGGTGGTTAAATCATTTTGACTATTTGTATATGAACTTTTTTATTTCTACCCTTTTTAATTGCTATAATTTGTAATTTCTAATTGTATTAAACTCAAAATATTGTATGTATTGACGTTAACATCTGCACATAATGCATTTTCAAAAAAGGTCTATGCTGTTTAAAGTGACAGCTAGAGGTATATCCCCGAACACCCCCAATCCTCTTATTCCTCATTCCTCAAAGAGACACAATACGACGATATGAAGCCGCACATGTTCAGTCACAAAGCTCCACCTGGTGTAGAAACTTTAAACCAGCCCAGTATGACATCAGGACAGGATGTATCCTGAGGTCACGACTTTTTATTTGCACTTGATTTGATGTCAATGAGATTAATAGTTCCAGAGATATAGAAAAAAGTCTGATTTTTCTGGAATAAAGCACCACTTGGTGCGGAGACCATAAATCCAATAATTGTAAAATTCCATACAGATCGTGCCCTTGGGAACGTAATCCACTTTTTTAAATTGTTCGAATTATCACATACACACTAAGGATATCAGGTGGCGGCGGCAGCAGTCGAGGCCAAACCATAATATTCCGACACTCCGCGTTCGGGGATATAATTATGGGCATAGAGAAATTAACAGCATAAATCTTATTTGGCTAAAAAATAAAAAACTTTTTTTAAAAATAAATATTCTCTTTCCTAAATAAATATTTCTGAAGCGTTTTTGTTCATAATTTCCAGGGAAATAGAATAATTATTTATAGAAAAGTTGTATATAAGAGTTTGTAGCAGTTATTAGTATGGAAAACTTCTGGGTGCTTCTATAAAGATATAGAAAGCAATTTAAAAATGTAAAAGCAGGATATCAAGCTAATGATGCTCCATGTGGTTGTGTCCTCTCCTTCCAGCAGCTGGGCTGCAGATCTTTCATCTGAGGGCATCTGGACAAGATAATCTGGAAACTACTGAAAGTTTTTCTTTCACTGACGATACACAGACATGTTGGTTAAAACACATGAGTTTTGACCTTTGAGGCCTCTGATGGGTGAGTGGTTTGGACGCACAGTAAAGCATGTCGTGTATGCACACGCTACGTTGTCATGTCAGTTGCATTATCCAACAAAAGCAAACAGCGCTGTTCAACATTGACTAGTGTGTGTGTGTTTGCAGCTCTGGTTGAAGGGAGCTCCGTATGGCTGACACGTGGTATCGGGGGTGGTTTAATGATCTATTTTAAAAAGGGTGAAGACATTAAGGAGAATTAATTGTGATATCTTTGATATTCTAGGTGTTATTGCAATGACAAACACCAACATGGTTCACTGCTCTTCTTAGTCTAATTAGAGCCATTGTGTGTGTGTGTGTGTGTGTGTGTGTGTGTGTGTGTGTGTGTGTGGTCTCCCTCTAACATGTTCAACCACCAGCAGATGTTTGGGTGACCACCCCCAGGGCAGCGTAGGCAATTTCCCACATGTGCGTGTGTGCACGTGTGTGTGTTTGTGTGACAACAGGGGTGGTAGAAGTTGTTGTGACTGGAGGCCTAGCAGATAAAAACAACATGGCTGAGACCACCGCAGCCCTCACACTAACTCTCCCCCACAAACATCCAGGAGTTACATTTGCTTCATAACATAACTCCGAACCTGACATCCTTATGCTTAAATGTGATGAGCACTTGTGTTTTGTGCTGAACGGGTGGAGTGTTTAAACAGATTTATGTCCTCTCAGCGTTAGTAATACAGCATATACACAGTTTGTGCAGACTACTAGGCACCGTGGCTATTTTTACTATTTTATGTGATTTAAAATGTTGCACTTTGGATACCTCTCTGTCATTTATTTGATGTGGCTGGATGCAGGACTGTGTTATGGAAAGAATGACAACATATTTCTGCAGTTTGGGAGGTGCAGTGGACATCTTTCAATCAGCAAATGCTCATTTCATTCACTGTTCCCCTTGCGTCTTTGCACACTTGTGATGTCAAGAGGTCTTCGAAGAAGTACTTAAAATAGAGACGGCATAAACAAATAGAGGAAAGAGGACTTCATTTCCACGTTAACCCTGTTTTAGACTTTTTTTTTAAATTGTATGATTGAATTCCCATTTTCTTTGCATATAAAAAGAGGAGCTGACGTCCTTCTTAGATAAAATATTACATGTATTGAAGCACGTTGGGACAACCAGGGTGGATGATGGAAGGATTAACTTCAGAGATTGCCTCTGGGATGGAAATGATGGTTAAAGGATCATAATGAATGTTTCCAAGTTAAAGAGATCCTGTCGGACAAAATGTAATTCAGTCATAGAAAATCGGAAAAGATTCTTGAGGAACTTTATAATAAATGTGTATCTAAATTAACATCTCTTTTCAGTGAAATTACTGAACCTTGAGCATATTTTTGCACCGTATACTACATAACAAAGGCTTACATTCTGCTCTGAGCCCTGCTTTTCCATTTCTTCCTCTTCCGTTTTTTTTTTTTTTTTTTTTTTGCCGAATCAGCTGTGGTGCGTATCCAAAACGGTCCGACAAAACACAGCTGTCACATGATGCTGGAAGAAAAAGTCAGCAAGAGCTCAGCCTCGGGATCTTCCAGGGAAAAGGCCCCAGGAATGTGACTAATGAACGTCCGAAGAGTTTTAATGTTGGAAACATGCATTGTGGATAATTAACAAGACATAACATACACTTCAAGGCTTCATCCTCATTCCCAGAGCAAACCCGAAGAGTAAAATATCTCCCATTCTGAAAGCTCAGCTTTCTTTTGCTTAAATACCTGCCAGAGTTTTTCAAACTAAAACAGTTTTTGTCAGGTTGCAGCACATTCCTTCAGTACCGGAGTCACTCCGACAGTCAGCGGTTATTCCGATGTTAATGTATGTGACCTGCATGGAAAAACAGATCATAATTAGCCATCCATAACGCTTAAACAGATTTTCAATATTTTCTCGTCTTACACAAGGAAAGTTTACTGTATTTAGTCTGAGTGAAGATCAGCGGGTGAGTAGTTTCACTTTACTACGGCTTGTCATTATGTGATAAGAACTCATCTTTATGTATGCATTATTTACATCAAACCTGCTGCAATGAACAGGAAGAAACATCATTCTTAATATGCAAAACAACATTATGATATGATTGCAGTCACAAAAAAAAGCTGGAATTGAGGAAGTGTCTCTCTGACTGGAGTCCAGTAAAAGCTGAGCTGTCCACATATACAGTCCATACGGCAGACATGCATTATGGGAAACATGGGTGTTTGGCAAAACACCATCATGACATATATAAATGTGAAATGAAATGTCAGGCAGGAAGCAGGACCTGCTCACCCTGCCATAAAGTCCCTCTCTCTCTCTCACACACACACCAACACACACACACACTAAAACAAAACAAACAATCATGTTTTACATGATTTCCAAAGAAAAATCTGCATCACATAAATACTGGTCACAGCGTTCTGAGAACCTTCTGAACTTTTCTCTGTGAATTCAGACGCCTTGCACACCTGCGCAGATGTTTTTGTTAATCTGAACGTCTTTGCATATGGAGTCTTTAAATTGAGGGAATAATCTATATAAATCCGGGCAAATAGCTGTAAATAACTCTGTGGAATGTAGGTGCTTTGTGATTTTATTAGCCCTTTTCATGGACCTAGCTTTATTTAATCATCCATTATACACAATAAGAAAGGCAAAGCAGAAGAATGTGAAATAAAACTATTTTACAGCTGTTCTGTTGTGGTTAACTTGCTGTACAAATAGAGCTGTTTATGAAATATTTTACACATACTGCAGACAGTTCCTTTGTCACAAACAAACTACAAAAGACACTCCAGACACCAGATTGTCTTAAATAACCACAACTAAGTCACACATTCCTTTTTTATTACCTATCCTACAACAGTTCAGAAAACAAAGGCCTTCCTACAGCTGTAGTAATTCTTTTCAAAGCAGAAGAAGTTACAGAACATTTTTTAAATTTAGGAAGCAGTGAGGAAAATCTAAATGCCAGTCTCCACCTTTCCTCTGAGGTTTTAATAAAATGACTTTTTGCACCACCTAGTGTTTAAGGCAAGGTAAATATTATCTTGATCAGCAACTCTTTGTGAAGCCAAAACTTACTGAAAAAATAAATGCACATTTCATAAACTCATAACATTTTCTTTTAATGAATAAAGCGTGGTAATGGAATAAATATAGTTTTAGTCCATGAAAATGATATTGGAAAGCTTTACATGGTGTGAATACATCCTTTACTGGCAGCCTTAGCAACCTAATTCTCCTTCCAGTAAGTGTTGGCTCTGCACCCCAGTGTAAGCTGAGTCACTCACCAGATGGAGAAGACAGAGCTGTATCAGGACATTATGTTGTGCTAACACTGACAGTCTGATTACGTCTCACTTTAATAACACCAACTGGAATTCTATTGTACATTGTTGGGAAGCCTTATTAGTCTCCTTGACAACAAGGTATAACCTGTAAGGATTGTGCTTCTGTGGAATGAGCTAAACACACCTGCACCCTAAAATACTCTCTTCATGGTGTATCAGTGCATGTATGTTGGGTACTTGATTGGTTCCTAACTGATATTCACACACATTGAAATTAGATTCAGGAGCCTGTAATGATCCCATTTCTCAGCTGTGGGGTAGCCTATACAGGGCACACGTCAAGACGGACGGACGGACGGATGGACAGATAGATAGTCTTTTACTGACTTGCTCTTGTCAGTCTGCTAACCTGATTTCATGATAGGTA
>JBAMHX010000025.1:17881366-17894632 GCA_037177515.1 Pseudomugil tenellus | reverse complement strand
TAGATTCAGGAGCCTGTAATGATCCCATTTCTCAGCTGTGGGGTAGCCTATACAGGGCACACGTCAAGACGGACGGATGGACAGATAGATAGTCTTTTACTGACTTGCTCTTGTCAGTCTGCTAACCTGATTTCATGATAGGTAAACAATCCAAACAACACTGCAAGTAGCATTTTACCTGTTTTAAACAAAGTATGACATCCTCCTAAAGTCCTCATTATTCTTGGTTGCTTCGCAAAAGATATTCAGCCTGCAAAAACAATGTACAACAAACAAAATTAGTTGCTTGGTTGATCTTTATTGTGTTGTAACACTGAGTTCTGTAAATACCACAAAGTCTACTGGATCTTCTGGTTTGATCTTGCAGCACTCCACCATGGCCTCTGTGAGTGAAGGCATAATGTACTTCATCAGGTAGTTTCTCAGAGAAGGAGAGCGAGCTTCCAGCAACTCATCATGCTGCCGTTTCACCTCTGACAGGTTCTTCTTCTAATCAATGGAATTCAGATAAGTTAGTGTTTTATTTCTGCAAATTTTGTTTAAAAACAGATAATTATTAAAGAAGCAAAGCTTCTTTCTCTTGTTCCGGATATTTCTGAGCTTACCCACTCTTCATACTCAGCAACCATCACAGCCAGTTCAGCTTCTTTGCGTTGTTTGTTCTTAGCAGCCTCTGCAGCCAGTTTCTGCTTCTTCTCCTTTTCTCTCTTCTCTTCTTCTTCTTTCTGCTTCTCAGGACTCGGGCCGTAATTTTTGGGGACCCCCACACTCTCTATAATTTTCTTTATAACACCTGTGCACTCTGGATCATCTGCACTGACAACTGGAGAAGAATAAGACACAACGCATAGAAGCAATCAATAAAACATAAGGAGAAAAGGCTTCTTCGGGGTGTTGATAGAATTGTCGTTGACCCTTTAAAGGAATGTTGTGTGGACAGGTTCTCTTTTATAAAGATGAAGAGACTAAATACTGGCTGATGTGCTCTGTAATTAGTGATTCTGGCTTTGCGGACAGTACCGATATGCTCTGGGTGAATCTCACGCTCATCAAAGAAGTCCAACAACGTCTCCTCGGCATCGCTGAGCTGTCTGTATCTGGATAGACGAGGCATGAATTCATCCTCTGTGTAGCGCCTTTTCACAGCAACGGTCTCTGGAAGTCCTTGTACTCGCTTCACCAGGAAGTCATCAGATGCATCAAGAACAAAAACATGCTCTGCAAAGCACATGACAAATATAAATGATGTTACTCTGGTAGAACAGCAAACTCTGACTCGATGAGTTCATGTGAAAGATACAACCTGGAGTGATGAGCTTGTTGTACTGAGGCTTAGTTGGCATCGCATTCGACTCCTGGTTTGGTTCTAAGTAGAAGAAACACACAATACTGTACACTACACATTAGAGACTTTGTATCATGTTGACAGCAACAAAAGCAGATCGACCCACCAAAGAAGTGAATCTTTGCTTGTGAGTACGTCTTAGGGAAACCGTCGAGTATGAATCCTTGGTTCCTGCATGGCTTTGAATTCAGTTTTTCTAGCAAAATGTCAGAAACCTGCTCTTCAGTGAGTCGACCTGGTGAAACAAGAGGACAATGACAATATGGTAACAACCTGATCTAACAGTTTCGGTAAAATACCTTTCATATGAGCTCTTTTGCTCCTTTTGCTCCTATTACTGCACTATTTATGACTCCAACTCCTTCCACACTTGCACATTTTCACAAACATTTATACTTTTCATATGTGAGGATAAGGAACAGAAATAAGTAAAAATAATTTCCCAAATAAAAGCCAGTGTTTAAGAAAAAAAAAACATGTTTAGATGTCTGTTGATACATTGAAGAGTTTTACTTGTACTGCAGTGTGTTTGAGCAACCTTTATGATCTTCCAAGCTCTTGGTAATGCTTCCCAGTTGTTGCTGAGCAGCAGCTGCTTCCTCCTTGTTAACACATTCAGGGTCATCTCCATCTGCCTTCATCTCCTTCTGAAGAAAAATTAAAGCTACATATGTGCTTATATATTTCATAAGCTGTAAGAAACTTTTCAGTGCAGCTGCAGTAGTAATCAGTAAAATATATGCATAGAAGAGAAACCAGAAGAGGACGGTGTGACTCGGTTGCGTTACATGGCACGAGACAAAGTGTAACCGTTTGAATTATCAGTTTAACATAAAATCATTGCTAAAACTGATTCACTGACCAGTTGAGTGATCTTCTCCTGGATGATCTCTGTAATGGTGATGTGGTGTATTTGGTAATGCTGGCAGAGCTTCTCAGCAATGGTGGTTTTTCCCACAGCAGGAGGTCCAACCAGGCAGATTCTAACTGGCTAATGAAAGAAGGGGACAAATGTTTGCAAGTACGTAAACATGAGACATGTGTAGAAGACAGAAGTGTTCTTGCACACACTGACACAGATACAACCTCACACATAGAGGAAGTAACCATTAAAACGGCCCTAAAATCCCAATTTCTGTATTGTTTAATCAATCTTCCAGTTAGTCAGCGCAGCCTTTCTGCTGCAAAGAGAAATAAAGCTTTTGTCACTGTTGCACATTTAAATAACATGAAAACTCACAAGAAGCTGTCTGGTGTGTTTGTACTCCTGCACAACTCTCTCCATGTTTTCAACCATGCCTGTTTGACATTTCCAGTTTATGTTGAAGTCCTTCACAATAAACGCATGAAGGTTGAGGTTGATACTCAGACAGTCCAGTTCCTCTGGCTGAAAATGAGATGCAAACTTATTAATGTTTGAAATATGCAACAAAACACCATGCAGGGGTAGTTTTATACATTTCTCATCAATACACAAAAAACTCGGATTCCTTTGAAACAAAATGCAAAGATAATATTTCCAGTTAATCTTTTGACCTGCATTGATAAGATCATGTTTGTGACTATGACAAACATATATGATAGAAGTTAGAAGTGAAATTTGAGTGTTGAGCCTCCAGTTTTTTTCATTCTATCAAGTTGTATTTTCATGTTCGTAGAGGTTTTTCCTTTATTTTGAGGGTGATGTTCATAAGTCTTAATGTTTAGCTGAGTATACACTGAAAGATAAATAAAACCTCTATTAAAACTATCTTTTCAGGAGAAAGGAGGCGCCTAATTGTCAAAGGATCAAATCACATTTTGTCTAAAAGCCAAAAAATAAAAAAAGATTATGTTAAACTGTTAAATATGTACCGTGAAAGCCTTCATTTTGATGGCATCTTGTAGTGATAGCTGCCGAACTTTTTCTGGCCCCAGCACATCACTTATCATCTAAAAGAAAAGAAATGATTATAGTAAAGATAAAATTATTTTTTTTATTTTGCAACTGGATGATTAGAAACACAAAGTTAGAGAAAGATATTTTCATTCCTTTACAACTGTACGCTTAATTCTTATTTAGGAGTTTACCTTCACAACTGTCTGTAAAGTGTTTTTGGACTCATCAGTGGCAAGAATGTACCTTGACTTCGGTCTCAGTTCAATGATGTTTTGGATGACTCTGAAAACAAACAGCTCGTCATTTGATCATCTATAGAAATATGGAAGTAGAGTAGAACGAATTTACCCTCCAAGGTCGTAGACATGGATCATGGGAATGTGATTTGTACCCTCTCCAAATATGGGGACCTCTGCGAGCTGCATCAACCAAGATACCTTGAAATACAAAAGAACACATACAGCACAACTATAAAATGAGATTGAACACTCAGTAGATAAAGACATGTAATCTTACATACTACAAAGATTATTTAGGCGTTAACTTTTTACTACCTTGAAAAAGTAGTGAAAGAGGTTTTCTCCCATCCCATACTGGAAACCAGCAGCTATGACATAACATTTGAGCTTGGACTTTTTCTGTAAAAAAAAAAAAAAAAAAAAAAAAACATGACATCACAAATTATTATCAAGCATTTCCTGTCTACGTGTTTTTGGAAGAATGACAAACACTACTGCTCTATTGTACAGACTGTAGTGTATTTTGCGGGACACTGGCACAGTCTTCTTCATAATACTGATAATTCTTACCTCTCTGGCCAATTTAAGCACAAGGTTTTCTAGGTTTTTGTGGTTTTTGTAGCTGGGATGAGGCCTCCTGCGTCTGAACTCCTCTTCTGAAACCCGAGCTTCTATATCATCCTGAGCAGAAAAAAAATATGTGCATGTTGGTTCGGTTTCTGAACCCTAACACATCCGTGTTGGCCTCATGCGTTCTAAATCTCACCGGATCAGAAGGTTTGGTCATGGCCCAAGTCATCACGGTGGAGACTAAGATAAACATTTTCCGAGATTTGAAGTTTGCCATCTCAGTCTGAAGAACTGCTCGTAAAAGAGAAAACATGCATGGAGAATCAGTACAACAGAACTTTTCATTTATGTTACACTATATGTGGACAGTGATGTCACTGAGCAAGTCTGGCAAGTAATTTGCCCCATTATCTCACCTGTAAGTGCCCATTCTGCCTCCTCAATCTGCTGTTGTGTAGAACTTTCTGAGATGTTGTAGACCACTACATCACACTCCAGCAGAACCATAAAGAGCTCATCCTTCGATGGGAACTACCAAAAGAGAATGTATGAATATATGCCCTATCAGACACCCTTTTATTATTTATGTTATTAGTTTACTGCCTTTTAAGTCCCACCTTTCTCACCATAAAATAATTGATTTAGAAGTAAATCACTTAAAAGTATTAAAACTAACTATGCTGAATGCTACCTCATCTGAATTGGCTACTATCAAGAGGCACATTTTTGACACTGTGCCCAAATCCAGTCCTCGAGTGCTGATATCCTGCAACTTTTAGATCCAACCCTTCCATCAAACCTTGAATCAAATGCCTGAATTTCTTCATGCATGTGTCCATCCATTGCTGTCGAAATCTGTTAACAAGCCAATCATTTGATTCAGGTGTGTTGGAGAAGGGATGCATCTAAAAAGCTGCAGGATGGTAAAACTCGAGGACCGGACTTGGGCACGCCTGCTTTATACTGTACCTCTACGATCAGTTTACACCATGTGCTTCATATAGCATACATTTGTTTGCTGTGATTTACACTCAATTTATGCTTTCTTTTTGGCTTAAATATGTAATTTACCCACTTTTAAATTACTATTCATTTTAGATACATTTATTTATCTTGGCTAGGCTTGGAGTTAAACATGCCATCATGTACATGCTTCAGCGGGCCCACTAATCTGGACAAATATTTGATTTCTCAGTTGTATTCAATAGATTTCTGCTTCCTCTATTATGTGAGAAGCTCCACAAAATCTATATGACCTACACAATAAACTGGATTTATGACTACTTAATAAACAGACCACAGAGCTACGATCTGCAGAAATACTCTGATTACTCTGCTGTTGTTGGGTGCATCATGAACAGTAAGATAAGTACAGAGAACTGGTCAAATTTTAATATGTCTTGAACACTAAAGGAACAAAATAGATTATTGTTGACTTTACCAAGTGGCAACGGCTGTTATAAAAGATGAAAACATTTATTTAAATCCCATCACTCACCTTATACTGTTCGAGTAGAAAGCCTAACTTCTTATCTCCGGAGGAGGAAGAGACAGTTCCCACGATGTGGAAAGGTTCACTTCCAAGTGAGCCTTCTGCGTCGTTATCCTCTGACGCCTCTTCAGCTTCACATATTGATAAAAACTGTTGGAGTACGTTAGAAAAGATGTTGCACAATTACTGCCAACAATCCCCGCAAAGCCTAAAGTAAAAACCGATGCCCTCCTTGTTACCTTCGCGATGTTCTTGGAAGAATAACTATCCACGTCGTTCACAAAAATTCGTTTGGGACGACTTTGTTGCTTTTTTTGTGCCATTTAAAAGGGGATTGAACCGATCACAACAAGTAACTGTCTAAAATAAATGTTTTACAACATAGATAGTTAACATTTACGAGAAAAATGCACAATTTCCTTCTTGTCATCGGCGTTGCTATGGACTCGTTGCTATGGTTATCGGTTGCTAGCTTTCAGGCAATGAAACGACGGAGCCAACGTGGTTTACGGCCACATCGGGCCAGACACTACCAGGAAGTCGCTGAATTTTTCAAATTAATTGTAAATGTAATATTTAATTTGTTTTTTAAATTTTGTTTTATTTTTTTCGTGTGTGTGTGTGTGTGTGTGTGTGTGTGTGTGTGTGTGTGTGTGTGTGTGTGTGTGTGTTTTTAGTGAAATTAGCCTTTATATAAATGCTGTTTCAAATTATTCTAACTTAATCAGAGTATTCAGCAAACAATAAGCTGGAAAAGCTTCCAGAGTAAGATTTCAGTGCAAGAGTAGTCTATCACTATTCTCTGTGAGTGCGTTACAGTACAAACTAATTATGTAAATGGATAGGATCACATAATTAGTTTTTACTGTGTATAGAAATAAAACATAACAATTTTCCCCAAGACTATCATTAACCTCTAAAGCCTTATTTTTGAGATTTTGAAAATGTTCTCTTGCACTTTTTTAGTTTTATGATGTGAAAACTGCCCCTTTACGTCCACCCACAGCTGAACTCTCCACCCTTGCCCCCTTATTTGCACAAACCAGCAGCACCTGTGGCCCTGTAGACCCCCCTCATGTAGGACAATGGAGCACTAACATGGAAACTTTGGTAGCACCACATATATTTATAGAGCTGACTTTATCTATGAAACTGCTGACTGTGCTTCATGGTGTCTGTTCTGTGCAGGTCTGAGCACTCAGTAACACACCTCTTCACATAATCAAAGCAGAGATACTGGACGGCCATTTCCATGGTTAGTAATAATAAATTCTTATCTCCCTAAACAAGTCATTCTTAAGAAATTTACATCTATGTTGATAAGTGGTAAATAATAGTTATTGTAATATTATTTGGGTTAAAAAAATGAGAGTAAGTGGGGAATGTAAACTTTGCTTTCTAGGGATGTGATGTTTCATACTCATGTAAAATGCTCATGTATAGCGCTGAAACTTTAAAGGGTTAAGTGTTTAAAATAATCCCAATGCAAAGCTTGTCTATGACTTTTAAAAGAAAATAAAACAGATACTACATAAAGTACATTTGGGTTACTAAAGCCAATAAATAAAAGGGAAGGTTTAAATGTGCTGCTTCTAATCTGTGTCGGTTTAGATCGCATTGTTACTCCAATCTGATGATTTACAATTATACACTTACTACCGATGTTATTGCTCTTATTAACATCCCAGCCATTATCAGTATGTCAAACACTGTCAACTGTTTTCAGCAAGCATGTGTCACATTAAAATAACATCTGTTGGTGCCAGGAACACCATTGCAGACCTAAGAAAAAAGACAGATCACTGCAAGGGGCCATTTCTAAAGTTAACTTTATAAATGACCGTGTTTAGGTATCAGTAATCTGCTATAACTGGGGCATTTACTTACAATTACTTAATAGGTAGAACTTAAACTACATATAGAAATATATTTTAATGGATCATTAAAATAAAATAATCAACCCATATGTAACTAGTAGGTCATGTAACCTTTAAGCTGCTGATACACTGCATGATTAACATTATTTGGATTAAAAATGCAAAAACTGAATAAAACTATACAAAGGAAAATGTGCTGCAGTCAGTCAAAAGCTAAACAGACCCCGGGCTTTGTTGGATAGACTGTCACAAAACAGTTGATGCTAACAGCTGCTTAAGTGTATACATGTGTGTTGGGGGGGGGGGGGGTTGAAGTACAGAGGAGGCAGCTGTCAGACAGACAGACCTTGTGCTTCTCATATTGCCTTATAAGGATGAATGTCCCTCAAAACCATGACCCATTTAGGAGCAAACGGTTTTTTCCTGATAAAGACCTGGTGAGACGGACAGGGCCCTGCTAAAAAAGAAGGCGTTGACAAAACCCATCAGTGATGCCTGGTTCATGCTTTTTGCTCTAAAAGATATTCTATTCAGTAAGCTAAACATAAAGTTTGCTGTAAAGGCTAGTTAGGTCATATTTTTTTTTGTTTGTTTCAAAAAGTTTGCTGACGATCATTCTATGCAGTTACTAATAATACTCATCAGATCTGTTTGTACTTAAATTGGTCTAAAAAAACTAAACATAGTTGCTTTTTTGTAGCCGCAATGGCCAAACCAGGGTCATAATCAGTGTTTGGTAAACCCAACATCCATAAAAGTACACCTTGTTTTAATTGTTCCTCCCATTATTAGTTTTTAATAACTTATATGCTTGCTTATTTGTAATTTACAGCCTTTTCTCATGTGTATCGATCCACACATGCTTCATTTATATTCCCAAACGCAGAGTGTCAGGGATATTATGGTTTCATCACTCCTGCCGCTACTGGATATCCTTTATGTAATTGCAACAACGCAAACAGTTTTCACAATTAGATTTTGATACTCAGTATACCTGTTTAGGTCCCCGAGGAGACGACTAGGCTCAAATTTCACCATTTTGGGATTCATGGTTTTCTTGCTAGGTAGCACTTTATGCACGGAAAATCCAATTTTTCCTATATCTCTGGAACTATTTACGATTGGATTTTGATACTCACTATACCTGTTAAGTCCCCAAGAGGACAACCTGTATCAAATTTCATTGTCCATCCGAGGATTGGAGGCGTACAGGGATATACCCCAAGCCACCACTTCTGACGCCATAGGTTTTATTTTCAATCAAATCACCCAAGAGATAAATTCTGTTCAAACAACTGTGAAACATGAAAAAATATAACTGCTTGGAAACAATAATATTCACTCTGTCACTGATTATCAAGCTTAACAAGATGGATTATAAAGATTCCTTTTAAAGTTTCCGAAGATAAAATTTATTTCTTAAAAAAACTATTTTTTTTATTTATTCTTTTTAGTGATTTATTTAGAGAAACTTTATTATAGCTGGTTATACAATGTTCAATTGTAGCATAGTTATGCGAAAGCCTTAAATAGTTTTAGTCAAGTAGGTTAATCTTGTCTCTTTCCAAGGTTTAACAGCACATTGCTACAAATAGACTTTTTCAGGGAGCTGCTGGTTTGTGGGAGGGGTATTTACATTCCTACTACACTCACAGTGCTCTGATAGGGCTCTTGCATGGGGATGTAGGCACTGTGCAGGCTGCACAAGGTGACGAATAAGGACCCCCAAGCTCTCATCCTTCTGCTGTCAGTGCATGGTGGTGTGCAGCCACTGGAAACAGCTGCACACCATTTCCCTAAAAGGAAACACTGGAGCCAATCAAAACTGAGAATCGTCAGCTGACGCTCCCCACACAGATTATCCCGCGGCTCTGTCATCTATGGTATTGCCTCTCAGCTGTCTGGTATGCCCCCCCAACATTCCCAATCTCCTTACACACTATGACACTAACAAACTGTCACCGGCAGGTCCCCCTTAGATGGCTCCCTACACATGTTACTTAGCGCTCAGGTTACCATCACACCCTGCGAACACCCACTTCGTCGGTGTCCTGTTTGAGTTTAGTCATTTTAATATGTACGTATGAACCTGGAAGGAACTCCACATATGAATGAAACAAAAAAAATGCTCCTATGTGTGAAGCAGGAGTCTGAACACTTTACTGAGCTTTATTCTTCACTTTTTCTAAGTGATCTTCCTCTTAAATAATCCTAAAACTCTATAAGGTATAGATCTACATTTCATCATTATGACTTGACCTTTCTGATTATAATAACATATAATATTCAATATGGAGTCATTTAATCATATATTATCATATTTTCTATGTTCATTTCAGACCATTGCTTTTAATCACCAAAGCAAAATGACTCCATTTTGGAGGCATCTCTGACACAGGATACACTTTACTTTCCCATTTTGCTGAGCAACACTTAATTTGGACTTGTGTTGAGTCCCGAACCCGCCCACCAGCCCCCAGCCCCAGTGTGCTGAGACATATTTAAGGACCCCTTGACACCTTTGCGCCTCTGTCCCAGTGGAAACTCCAGCCTTGTGATTACAACTTGGTGAGTTCCCTTTGCAGTTTTTGCTTTCAATGCATAGGTGGGATCAGAGAAGATTAAGGATGAACTTGTTCTAGGGGACATTTACTAAGCAAAAAAGTTTTTGTATGTATTCATTCAAATAGTTATTTTTTAGAAATAGCTGCAAGATGAATGGAAGATGGGGAAAGTGTAACATTATAAGTGTTTGATTGTACAAAAAACTCTTGTTTTGGCAAGTTTATGTATTTTCAAAGAATTATATATAGTTCATGCAGCAATATGAACAATATAATGTTGGGTTAAATCTATTCTCTTTGGTTAATGAAATATAAATTCAGCTTTAATTACAGTCTTTGTTGGTAAGTGATCATTTGCAATATATCTCTGTTACATCAAAGTCAGATTTTTCAAACAACGTCAAGGGAAATATTTGATATTTTCACAATGAGTTTATTAAATTTGACAGCTTTGTTCATTTTTGTTTTCTGTATGACGCCTGATTTAAATGAAAATATAAAAAATACTACATTGTACTGTAGCTCTACTCTTTATATGGAAGCCTCTGAAGGAGGGGATGCTTGCGCTCGGGATGCAGGCTGAGTCCAGAATCCTGGAAAGATCAGAACACATGGTCTGGATCCAAATAGAGGAGTCCACTATGTGGCGACAGCTGAGAGGAGACCCAGACCTCCTCTGCCACTTGTCAAGAGACACACTGCCTCAGCTGTTAACTGGCCGCAGCTTAACGCTGAGATACCCAGCGAGGTTGCGGGGGACAGAGAGGGGTCCTAGAGCTGTGCATGCAGGGGTTATACAAAGTCCCACTTTGGCTTCTCAGGCAGTTGTATGACTCAATGAGGAGATTAGATCTCTCAGTAGTGTCTTCATGCTCAACATGGTGCTACATTGTTTCTCTGTGCTGCATGTATTGTTTTTTTATGTTAAATAATCTAAATGCAAACTGGTCACTGATCAGAACAAAAACTTTCCTTCTAACATTATGGACTCATATTTGATTTGTTTAGAAAACCAGCCCAGTACAGACCAAACATGTGCGACGACGATGAGACCACCGCCCTTGTGTGCGACAACGGCTCTGGCCTGGTCAAAGCTGGGTTTGCTGGTGATGACGCCCCCCGTGCCGTCTTCCCATCCATTGTTGGACGCCCCCGTCACCAGGTTAGACTTCTGAGTTTTTTTATATTCACATTTATTTCTGTATTTTCTTTCTTGAATTTCTAGAATGTGTTTCTTTCTCCCTCAGGGTGTGATGGTGGGTATGGGTCAGAAAGACAGCTATGTTGGAGATGAGGCCCAGAGCAAGAGGGGCATCTTGACTCTGAAGTACCCCATTGAGCATGGCATCATCACCAACTGGGACGACATGGAGAAAGTAAGAACTCTAAAGAACATTGCTTCCATGATTTTCTCATGATAGGATGTGCATTCACATATTCTCTTCTCGGATTTATAGATCTGGCATCACACTTTCTACAACGAGCTCCGTGTGGCCCCAGAGGAGCACCCCACCCTGCTTACTGAAGCCCCTCTTAACCCTAAAGCCAACAGAGAGAAGATGACTCAGATTATGTTTGAGACTTTTAACGTCCCTGCCATGTATGTGGCCATTCAAGCTGTGCTGTCCCTTTACGCCTCCGGTCGTACCACAGGTAAGTGTTCTGCTTTCCAGCATCACAAATGTGGAAAACTTTACACTATATGCTGTTTCACAATGAGCTGTTTTTCTGGCCAGGTATCGTCCTGGACTCTGGTGATGGTGTGACTCACAACGTGCCCATCTATGAGGGTTATGCACTGCCTCATGCTATCATGCGCCTGGATTTGGCCGGTCGCGACCTGACTGACTACCTGATGAAGATCCTCACTGAGCGTGGCTACTCATTTGTCACCACCGGTAAGAAGGTGTTGCTATCAGCAGTTTGTGAAAAGAAAACAGGGGATATACTGAAACCTTCGTCACCACTCATCAGGAATGATACAGTTTTAGTTTTTGCTCCAGATTTTGGGACACTTTTTGACTGAAATGACACTTTTTCTCCCTCTAGCTGAGCGTGAGATTGTGCGAGACATCAAGGAGAAGCTTTGCTATGTAGCATTGGACTTTGAGAATGAGATGGCTACTGCTGCCTCCTCCTCCTCCCTGGAGAAGAGCTATGAGCTGCCCGACGGTCAGGTCATTACCATTGGCAACGAGCGTTTCCGCTGCCCTGAGACCCTGTTTCAGCCTTCCTTTATTGGTAAGCCATGCATTTGATCATTTAAAACACACGATGCTGCTGTTGTCAGCACATTTAGGTGAACGCACAATAGTAACAACACAAAATCTCTGATTCATGCTCCACATTTCTGTTTAGAATATCTTAAGTTGCTATGAAGTTACTGTTTACTGACAAATCACCGTCCACTTTCTAAGGTATGGAGTCTGCTGGTATCCATGAGACTGCGTACAACAGCATCATGAAGTGTGACATTGATATCCGTAAGGACTTGTATGCCAACAATGTGCTGTCTGGTGGTACCACTATGTATCCTGGTATTGCTGACCGCATGCAGAAGGAGATCACCGCTCTGGCCCCAAGCACCATGAAGATCAAGGTGAGCATGACCAAAGCAGGATTACCTTAAGTTATCCCTTCTTGTGTCAAAAAGAAGCTGGCTACATTCAATCTGACCCCTCTTCCTCCTCTCCCCTTCCTGTAGATCATTGCTCCCCCTGAGAGGAAATATTCCGTATGGATCGGCGGCTCCATCTTGGCCTCTCTGTCAACCTTCCAGCAGATGTGGATCAGTAAGCAGGAGTACGATGAGGCTGGCCCCTCCATAGTCCACAGAAAATGCTTCTAAATATCTGAACTACACCAAAAATCCCAGCTCCTGCCACACCAGCTTCCTTTCCATATCTCTATATTTTTTCTGCGTTATGATGTATATAAATGTTCTGTTGTAATAATAAATAGTTGATTTTTATCAGTAATCTGCTGCTTTGGATTTTGTATCAGTATACAAGAAGGGAGAATGACTTATTTTAAATTATTTAATGGTTTTAAACCAGATGCAGTCATTTAAGTGTTTGGAGTTTCCCTGCTGCAACACACCTGACCAGTCATATTTAATTTGCTGACTTGGGCGGCTGTAGCTCAGGTGGAAGAGCAGTCGTCTTTCAACCGGAAAGTTGTGAGAACGATTCCAGGCTTCGCCTGACCACATGTCAAAGTGTCCCAAGACACTGAACCCTAAGCTGCCCCCCGATGTGCCTATCGGGGTGTGAGTGTGTGTGTGAATGGGTGAATGTGAAC